>VYVB01000515.1:0-173622 GCA_009761775.1 Ficus carica
GAAAGATGTCAAGAAAGACATACAAACAGAACGTTTGAGAAAAGGCCACAAGAGCCAGTGTCGTGCCCCCTGATGACGATCGGGTCGAAAACTTGGGAAATCTCCAAGTTGCGCGCCGGGTACGTGCACATCAAGTTAACGGGCCCACAAGTAAAATCAACAAGATAAAGTTTGATACAAGAAAGCAAGCATAACTGGACATAAACGGTTCATGCATTTCACGATAGAATGTCAAGTTTAAGATGAAGAAGTCGATGATATGATGCCATGTTTATGCTTTCATGTTTAAGATGCCATGAAAAGGTTATGTATGTTCATGTAATTGGTTTGCGGTATAGGAGTTGTACTTGCTGAGCTTTCGCTCATTGTCTGAAGTTTATGCTGTAGGTAAACAGCCTGTTCTGAAATAACTGCATGGTGGAGGGTGAAGCCGGTGGCTGTGAAATGATGAATGGGTTGGGGTTCGCAACTCCGATGGATTTAATTAAGAAATCTATTTTGAGAAAACAGACAGTTATTTTTTTACGTATGAGTGTATGTAAATATTTTCTAAGTATAATGCTTCCGCTATTAAAAAAAAAAAAAAAAAAAAATCCCCACTATTTTCAGGATTAAAAATGGGATAAAACAAGTTTAAGTTCAAGCAAGTTAAGTACAGTGACGGCCTGTGCAAGGCGGGTCGTCACAGATTGGTATCAGAGCGGTTTCCTGCGACATCATTTCACGGTCTGCCTGCCATCGCCGCCACCATATGTAAGTTTAGATTTACTTTATGTTTTATATATGTATGCTTATAGTTAAGTATTGCGTGTTAGATACGGTACGATGGACCCCATGATGACCGAAGAGGATAGAGACTCCGTTACGGTTTTCTTCCGCGCACACCCCCTATCCTTTGACAGCACGCGGCGTACAGTGCACGTCGAGGCGTGGCTCCACGATATGGAGCAAACATTCTTGATGTGTCACATCCCGGACTATCTGGAAATCATGCTCGCTGGTAAATGTCTTTACGGAGATGCGCGGCTATGGTGGATCGATATTGGTGAGCGTCAAGTGCCTAGTCGCACCTGGGCGGAATTTCGTGCGGTGATGTTAGAGCGCTACGGACCACTCCCACCCAGAGATGAGGGTGCACCTGCCAGAGATCCGGATATTTACCGTGATATGCGTCATACACGGTACCAGATGTTATCCCAAGCCTGGCAAGCTTACCCGGGCGAGACGATGAGCCACTATTGGTGGAGGTTTGAGGAGATGATGCATCCCCATATACCCCAGGATCTCCAGAGCCCCAGTTGGAGGCAGTGACTCTACTAGTGAACGGAACGCCGCCTCACATCAGACAGCATGTTCCGCAGCCTACCCTACACTCGACCGTCGCTGGAACCTGACGATATCTTAGCGGCAGAGATCATTGCTCAAGACGTCCGGGAATGATGCTCCAGCGAACCCTGAGCAGCCCCCAGTCTATGATGCTGATGAGCCCGAGCCACAGTATGAGGTCGGACCGCTTGAGGAGGAGATGGAGCACGCCCAGATTCCACTCATCATCATATCTAGTGATGATGAAGACGAGGAGGATCCCGAGGAGATCCCGGACGACGAGGAGGATCCCGAAGAGTTTCCCCTCGAGGACGAGCACATCACATCGTTCCAGATGACGGGGACTGGGAAGACGATTTCGAGGACGACACGGATTCCGAGATATCGCGCTTGAGATCGAGGTCATCCGTTTAGATTAGGGTCGTTTGTTTCGTACCCTCTTTCTTTTGTATTAGAATTTTATTATAATATGTTATGTACATTCGGACGTTAGGATGTACTTTATGTATGATGCAAGTGTTAGATCACTTCCATCTTCTTGTTTTAACCATGTGTATTTTGGTAAAGTGGCAAATATTTTTTGAAATATGTATATGTATCAGTACCCGGCATCTTTTTGTAAAATGCCGAGGGAACCATGTATTTGAAAAACTTTGTATTTTGGTTATGTACAAAGAGACCGTGCAGACACGGGTTAAATGAAATCAAATGATATTTTCATTTCTCTTTACGAGTTTCTTTTTAGAAGTAAATATGTCATTAAATATCTGCCATTGAGTTATGGCAAGATACAAGTATATTATGATGTTACATGCATGTTGTGATGTTTTATGATGTAATGATAATAATTATATGAAAGAAGAGATGTGATTAATATCTTTTCTTGCTATAGAGGTTACAAGATGGTACGTCCGAGGAGAACAATGCCGGTAAATCCTCCAGCGCAGGATTTGACGCCATATTAGCAAATATACAACGCCAGCTGCAAGAGCAGCAACAAGAGATGACTCTTATTCGGGAGCAGCTAGCTCAGCAGAATCAGGGACCCAGAGTCCAAGAGGTTCCACCACCGGCACAGCCAGTCCCTCCGGCAGTGCCGCCAGTGCAACCTATTTCCTCCGGTAGCCCAACCAGAGGTTAGGCAGGAAATTCCACGGAACGCTGAGGTTCCAGTAGCCCCGGCTGAAGTACAGATGCAGCCACAGCCGGTGAGAGAGGACCTTCTGTATGAAAGGTTCAGAAGGATGAAGGCGCCCGAGTTTGAGGGGCCAATTGATCCGATTACAGCAGACAACTGGCTGATCGACATGCAAGTCATTTTGGACTTTATGCGCCTGACCGAGCAAGAGAAAGTACTCTGTGCATCCTTTGCGCTGAAAAGGACGCGAGGCACTGGTGGATAACAGTGCAGATGAGAAGAAATGTGCTGACTATGTCTTGGCAAGACTTCGTGGACGAGTTCAGGGCTATGTACTACAACAAGAAGTCCTGGCTGCCCAGCAGGACGAACTCACCAGCTTCACCCAAGGATCCATGACAGTGATGGAAGCTGTCAAGAAGTTCGAGCAATTGGCCCGGTTGTGCCCGAACTTAATTACCGGTGAAACTGAGAAAGTGCGGTTGATGATGAGATGTTCCGCACGGATATTGCCCGCCAAGTGAGCGCTGGAGACAGTCCCCCTGTAACAGTATCGGACTGTATTGAGAGAGCCCTGAGAGCCGAGTATTGGATCAACAGGGATAAGGAGGCCAGAGCCCAATTTTACAAGTCCAAGAAAGAAGAGAAAGCTTTAGCCAAGACGAGCCAATTTCGTCAATCCACGGAAGCTAAGCCACAAGCCCAGGCCAGCAACCCCAATGCACAGGTCTCCGACAGCCCGGAAAGAACAAGCGGAAGGGGAATTTCAACAACCAGGGACAGCAGAGAAATTTCCCCCAGAAGAGAAACAACCAAGGCAATGAGAGGAACGAGAATAGTTACCCTCAGTGCAACAAGTGTGGTAAGAAGCATCCGGGTGTCTGTCGTCAGGGGACCAACACTTGCTATGTCTGCGGCAAGGAAGGGCACTATGCGAGGAGCTGTCCTCAGAACACACAGCAGCAGTACCAGCCCTATCCGAACAGAAACCCCCAACACCAGCAATTACATGCAGTCCAGGCTACACTCGAAGGTCCGTCGATTGCCCAGGATAGATTGGAGGCACCCGAGCCACAGGCCAGGATCTACGCTTATACAAGGGGAGATGCAGAAGCGGGCACCTCCAACGTGGTGACAGGTCAGCTTTCTATCGCCACCTATGATGTAATTGCCCTATTTGATTCTGGCGCTACCCACTCGTTCGTATCGATGGAGTTCGCTCAGAAGTTAGGCAGAGTAGGGAGTAGAGTAGAGCAGACCTTTTCGGCATCTTTGCCATCGGGAGAAGTTTTGTGGTCCAACTTTTGGATCCAAAATGTTCCTATTAGGATCAATGGCAGAGAATTACTCGCAGATCTCATCGCAATCAGGCTACACGATTTCGATGTGATCTTGGGGATGGACTTCTTAGGCCGTCACAACGCAAAGATCGACTGCCGAAAGCGTAACGTCACGTTCAGCCCCTGCGACGATGAGGATTTCAGTTTTCAAGGACAGTCCCGACGTTCCACCACAAAGCTCATCTCCACAATGAAAGCCTGGAAAATGTTAGCCAATGGATGCCAGGGATATTTGGCTAATTTGGTGGACAAGGAGCAAGAAGAAGAATTGACACCGGAAGGAGTTCCTATTATTAGGGAATATTGGACATCTTTCCACAGGATCTACCCGGACTCCCACCGGAGCGTGAGATTTCCTTCGAGATCGAGTTGCTACCCGGAGCTGCACCAGTGTCCAAGGCGCCGTACAGAATGGCGCCGGCCGAGCTAAGAGAACTCCAAGTACAGTTGCAGGAGTTACTCGACAGAGGATTCATCCGACCAAGCCACTCTCCATGGGGAGCACCTGTCCTGTTCGTGAAAAAGAAGGACGGATCGTTGCGCATGTGCATCGACTACAGAGAATTGAACAAGCTGACGATCAAGAACAAGTACCCACTGCCCAGGATCGACGAGTTGTTCGACCAGCTTAGAGGAGCAGAAGTGTTCTCCAAAGTGGACTTGCGATCAGGTTATCACCAACTTAGAATCAAGGAGTCGGATGTGTTCAAAACGGCTTTCAGGACGCGCTATGGGCATTACGAGTTTTTAGTAATGCCATTCGGATTGACGAACGCCCCAGCTGCATTCATGGATCTCATGAACCGAATTTTCAAGGAATACTTGGACAAATTTGTCATCGTTTTCATCGACGATATTTTGATCTACTCGAGATCCAAAGAGGAGCACGAACAACACCTCAGGCTGGTAATGGAAATGTTGAGGCGACATCAGCTATACGCCAAATTCACAAAGTGTGAATTTTGGCTGGAGAAAGTTCACTTTTTGGGGCATGTAGTATCAAAAGAGGGAATTTCCTGTAGATCCAGCGAAGATTGAAGCGGTTAGCTCATGGCCGATTCCCAGGAACGTTACCGAGATAAGAAGCTTCCTAGGACTCGCTGGATACTATCGACGCTTTGTAGAGGGATTCTCCAGGATAGCAGCACCCCTCACGGCCCTCACCAGGAAGGACAAAAAGTACGAATGGACTCCAAAGTGCGAGGAAAACTTCCAGAAGCTGAAGAAAAAGCTGACAAGTGCCCCGGTGCTCATCATTCCTAATGTTGATGCGGGAAATTTCGTAATCTACAGCGACGCTTCCAAGACTGGGTTAGGAGCAGTTCTGATGCAGGACGGAAAGGTAGTAGCTTATGCATCAAGACAGCTGAAAAATCATGAACAGAATTATCCTACGCACGATTTGGAGCTAGCAGCGGTGGTCTTCGCACTTAAGATATGGAGACATTATCTGTATGGAAACAAGTGCGAGATCTACACAGATCATCAGAGCCTCAAGTATATTTTTACTCAGAAGGAGCTCAATATGAGGCAAAGAAGATGGCTGGAGTTAGTAAAGGATTACGACTGCGAATCCTTTACCACCCTGGAAAGGCCAACAGGGTAGCCGATGCGCTGAGTAGGAGATCAGTAGGCACACTGATGTCCATTGAAGCACTTCCCAAGGCGTTGCAGAAAGAGATCAGTAATTATCAACTGGAAATAATCACCGGGAGATTGGATTCACTGACTCTTCACTCCGATTTGCTGGACAGAATCAAGGCGCACTCAGGGAGAAGATTCTTCGTTGAGAAAGGCGCGACTTGCTGATCAGGACAGCAAGGATTTTACGACTTCTGCAGATGGAATAATCCACTTCAAGAGAAGGATTTGGGTTCCAAAAGTGACAGGATTTAAAGGAACAAATCCTAAAAGAGGCACACCAGACGCCATATTCTGTACATCCATGGAGCTACCAAGATGTACAAGGACCTCAAGGAGACGTACTGGTGGCCCAACATGAAGAATGACGTTGGCAGAATTCATATCAACTTGCTTAACTTGTCAGAAAGTTAAGGCAGAGCACCGACATCCCGGAGGCGAACTACAGAAAATTGAACTCCCAGAATGGAAATGGGAGCAAATTACGATGGATTTCGTAGTAGGATTGCCAAGGACGTCAAATGGGAATGATACGATTTGGGTTATTGTCGACAGATTGACCAAATCAGCCCATTTTATCGCCATCAAAGCCACCTTTTCTGTAGAAAAATTGGCCGAACTCTACGTAAATCAAGTCGTCAAGCTGCACGGAGTGCCAAGATCGATCATATCCGACCGCGATGGGCGTTTTACTTCGCGTTTCTGGACCAGCGTTCATATGGCAATGGGGTCGAGATTGAAGTTCAGTACTGCATTTCACCCCCAAACCGATGGTCAATCGGAGAGAACTATCCAGACGCTTGAAGATATGCTGCGATCGTGTGTCTTGGACTTCAAAGGAAATTGGGATCAGAAGCTTCCGTTGATCGAATTCTCGTACAACAACAGCTATCACTCTTCGATTGACATGGCACCATTCGAAGCGTTGTATGGGAGAAAGTGCAGATCGCCAATTAATTGGCAAGAAGTCGGCCAGAAGCAACTACAAAAGACAGACTTCATCAAAAAGACCTCCGAGGATATCCAAAAAATCAAACAAAGGCTCGACATAGCTTTCAGTCGTCAGAAGAGTTACGCTGATAAGCGTCGCAGACCTTTGGAATTTCAGGTTGGGGACGCAGTCTTCATAAAGATTTCTCCAATGAAGGGAGTAATGAGGTTCGGTAAGAAGGGAAAGTTGAGCCCGCGCTACACAGGACCGTTCGAGATCCTGGAAAGGGTTGGAAAAGTAGCATACAGACTCGCTTTACCGCCAGAGCTATCATCGATGCACGACGTTTTCCACGTTTCGATGCTCAAGAAGTATATCTCGGACCCTTCCCACATACTTCATCAGGAGCCGGTAGAGGTTCAGACTGATATGACATACGAAGAGAAGCCTGTCAGAATCCTCGATAGGGAAGACAAGGTCCTGAGGAACCGAACGATTCCTATGGTCAAGGTTTTGTGGAAGAATCATGCGGTTGAAGAAGCGACATGGGAAGTCGAGAGCGACATGAGAAGAAACTACCCCGAATTGTTCTGATTTTCGAGGACGAAAATTTTTAAGGGGGGTAGATTGTAACACCCGAGTTTCTTCGGTTTACATTTTATAGAAATTTCGTGTAAACATTTACCGTAATCGGTATTTCATGAGGAAGTTCGTTTTAGAACTTAATTTTATGAAACGAGTTCTTAAGATTTATTAAGACTCGAAAACAAATTTCATGAACTCGCAAAAGACCTTTATGAGTGAAAGGAGGTCGTATTTGCACATTTCAAGACAAGTCGACGTTGACCAATAAGTCAGTTAGACCAAAACGGTCGAAAACGTCAAACAAGAATTTTATGATCGCAATACAAGCGAAATTACTGCTAAAAAACTCATTTCTTGATCAAGATGAGTTTGAATAGAATTAAAATCACCTTAGAAAAATCAAGCATACTAAGCTAGGGTTCAGGGCGAAAGGATTCGGAAAAATAAGAGAAAAATTTTTCCGATCGAGTTTTTCACAGATCGAAATTTTAAATGCAATGTAATTTTCGATACTGGATATTTAAGCACCTCAGTATTAAAAATGTATTGCAATGTGTTGAAATTACACAATTTTTCAAAAAGATTGAACCAAACAAGCCTTTAAGCTTAATTACATCATAATTAAGCTAAGTTTGGATCTAACCCTCCACACACATGGACCAATGAGCATGTGACACCTCACATATGAGTTGTCAAATCACTCCCCATTTCTCTCCCCATGTCAGCCGGCCACACTCAAGCCCCTATGGGCAATGGCTTGCAAAAGTTAGAGGACCAATTAGCAAGATTTGAAGCAAAATTTACCTTGGAAAAGAAACCTAAGATTTCCCCTACCTAGAGGCACTATTCCTAGGGATTTCAAGCCCCAAAGTTAGCTGCCATTAACCCTCTTTCTCAGCCAAAGACTTTGGCATTCCCACTCCAAAAAAATCCGAGAGAAAGAGAGAGAGAGAGATCAAGAGAAAATCAAGCAAAACTTTGTGAGGAAACCCCCCTTAAAGTTCGGTTTTTCTTGAGAGTTCAAGGAGAGATTGTTCAAAAATTTTCCCCTCTCTTCCTCATCATTGCCGAGTGTTAGGGAGTGAAGAAAATCAAAAAAAAAAAAAAAATTTCGGGTTTTGGCTAGAATCAAGGGTGAGTGAAGGTGTGATCTAGAGCCAAGAAAAACCAAGGTTTTTGTGAGTTGGTGCTAAGAAGATCCACGAATTTTTAAGGTAAGATTTTTGAGTATTTTCTTCTCTTTTGCCAAGGTTAGTTGGGGGAGGAAGCTAACAAATTTTGTGACCTTTTTTGAGGTCCAAACCGTGCACCTTGGAGGCCAAATCTCAACTAGGATCAAGCTTTTGCACTCTCGGATTTTTTTGAGGTAAAAATCCGAATTTTAACCCTAGTCTTTGGTTCATATTTTTAGTTCATTTCTCAAGGGTTTTATCATGTATTTCAAGCACAAAGTTGTAAGAGCTTAAGCTCATGATTTCGGTTTTAGCCCTAAATAGCTTAGGTTATATTTTTATGCTTGATTTAGGTTTTTGGGTGATTATTTTGCATGTTTGGTTGGAGATATGTTCTATGATTTTTGTGTGTTAGAGATGCATGCTAGGGTTGCTATTTAAGGTTTTATGTCCCTAATATGTTTATCATAATTTTTAGAAGCATGTTTTTAGGGTTTGTATGATGATATGTTTGAAGTTTTGTTGTATGTATGTTTTTCTCTCAAAACCGTGGACCAAGGGGTCTCGGCCTTGAGTTGAATCCGAAAACATGGGATTTTATATTTTATGTGTATGAGGGACGTTAGAAGACGTGCATGTGTTAGTAGGTCCCGCATTGGGCGGTCGAGCTAGAGCAACGCATAAGAACGTAAAAATTGGACTAACACCAAAACTGCTCTCGGGTCCAACACCCGGCAGCTCGGAAAAGTGGAATTTACAGGTCCTTAAAGGCCGAATGGGTAAAAACTCAAAACATGAAAGTTGTTCGTTAGGGTGTTTCCTAGGGGGCCACGTGAACAGATTTTAAAAATAAGGCTCCAATGGCCTTTTTTTTTAAGAAAAACCGAGAACTGGTCAGGGTGACCAAGTTCCAACGATTCACACGTGTTCAAACAAAAACTGGTATCAATTGAGCCAGAATCAGAAAATGTTCAAAACATGAAAGTTTTAGATCTTTTTGTTAGCTACAACTTTCATGAAGAAATCGTTTCCAAATTCGTTTTATATTTTAAGTTATGAATTTTCAAACAAAAGCCATGCAGTGAGCAAAATCTCATGCACGTGATTTTCTAGACCAATGACTAGGAAAAATATTTTTCTAACTTCCAAACACCATTTTCAAACCCGAAAACCATTCCAAAGGCGGTTTTCGATCCCCAAATGTTTTATAGAAATATTTTCAAGTGTTTTGGTAATTTTCAAGACAAGTTTGGGTATTATTCACCAAACTTACTTAAATGAACAAGAAAATGATATTTTTAAACAAGTTCAAGATTTTCAAGGTTAAAATGAAAAAGATACTCCGTTAGTAGCCGGAAAATTATTCCGAGTTACTAGGGCCTTGCCCAAGCCCAGAGTTAACCTTGCAGATTGAGGATTTAAGTTAAGATTATGGTTCTCTACAAGAACCCTTAAATAAATATTCCGTTGTGGGTTACACTGTGTGACCCCTTCACATGTATTAGTAGAGGGACATATAACCGATATATATATATAGGTTGGTTTAATCCGACATTAAACGATATTAGAATAGAAACCTCACGTGTAAACGTCCATGGGCAGGAGGTGACCTGCGAGCGTGCCCGGAAAAAGGAAATTCGATCACGCGAACGACGAAGACAAGTAAGTACAACGCCGTCTACAGCATAGGCTAGAGTTGTATGTTTACCAAACATGTTGCTTTACACTGTTAAGTGTTATTTGATGATTTGCTCGATGGTTGCAATATGCCTACTATATGTTGAATGTTTCAAATGCTGATGCCATGTTTTAAATGTATGCTTCAAGTATTGTTATTATGCTTACATGAAAAAGTATGCCTGTTCATGCATTGATAGAACATGAGATTAGGAGACAACATATAAGTATGCTCACTAATCTATCAAGTGGAAAGATGTCAAGAAAGACATACAAACAGAACGTTTGAGAAAAGGCCACAAGAGCCAGTGTCGTGCCCCCTGATGACGATCGGGTCGAAAACTTGGGAAATCTACTCAAGTTGCGCGCCGGGTACGTGCACATCAAGTTAACGGGCCCACAAGTAAAATCAACAAGATAAAGTTTGATACAAGAAAGCAAGCATAACTGGACATAAACGGTTCATGCATTTCACGATAGAATGTCAAGTTTAAGATGAAGAAGTCGATGATATGATGCCATGTTTATGCTTTCATGTTTAAGATGCCATGTAAAAGGTTATGTATGTTCATGTAATTGGTTTGCGGTATAGGAGTTGTACTTGCTGAGCTTTCGCTCATTGTCTGAAGTTTATGCTGTAGGTAAACAGCCTGTTCTGAAATAACTGCATGGTGGAGGGTGAAGCCGGTGGCTGTGAAATGATGAATGGGTTGGGGTTCGCAACTCCGATGGATTTAATTAAGAAATCTATTTTGAGAAAACAGACAGTTATTTTATTTACGTATGAGTGTATGTAAATATTTTCTAAGTATAATGCTTCCGCTATATATAAAAAAAAAAAAAAAAAAAAAAATCCCCACTATTTTCAGGATTAAAAATGGGATAAAACAAGTTTAAGTTCAAGCAAGTTAAGTACAGTGACGGCCTGTGCAAGGCGGGTCGTCACAGAATTAGGAGAAACTCAAAACATGAAAGTTGTAGATTAGGGTTTTTTATAGGAGGATACGTGAGCAGTTTTTCAAAATAAGGCTCCAATGGCCTTGATTTTCTGCAAAAACCGAGCCTGACCTGCCCAGGAGCCATACACGACCAGAGTTGGTTCAACACAGATTTTGGACAGGTTAAGGTCCAAACTGGATTTTACGTAAAACATGAAAGTTGTAGGGTTCTGCGATAGCTAAAACTTTCATGAAGATAATTTTTCCAAAATCGGCTTAGATTTTTAAATGAAATTGATTTTCAAAGATGGTACAGAAATGGGGAGATTTCTGTACAAAATATTTATAAATGATTCAGAAAATGGTGTTTTTGTGTTTTAAATGATTAATTGGCATTATAAAACTGTTCCAAAGGCAGTTTTTAATAGTCGATGATTTTTACAATTTTACCTTATGATTTTCTAAATTTTTAAAATTAAATTAAATAAAAAAAAGGGGATTTTGTGCCAAAAACATAAGGTTTTCTAAAAAGAAAACACAAATGAATTTTTGAGGTTTAAAGTCAGATATAATAACCCGAGTAGGATAGATTTAAACCTTAGGGTTGCTTAAAGTAACCAAGTAGGTTCACGTAACGTAAAGTAAGGAAATATAACTACGGTTATATAAGAATGTTGGTTTACCAACAGTTCTAATCCTTACTCTTTTGTCGATAACAAAATACGATACGCAATGGTGTCCCAGTAAGTTTGAGCTGATAACTGGACACAGCAGTTTTAAACAAGGTACGTACAACCACCGCCTACAGCATAGGCTTTGATTTGATACTTGCCTAAGTATGCTTTAAATGTATGCTTTATTGTGTGTTTTGTAGCGTTGCTTTGCTGTGTTATTTATATGCCATGTTAATCACATGTTTTATATTAGGTCTTAAGAAAAGTGTTATACTATGGTTTATGTGTAAATGCTATGTTTTATGTGTAAATGCTATGTTTAAGTATATGTCATGAAATGTTAGAAACATGTTAAGATTAAAACATGCTATGATTTAGTTGTGTGAAACATCACGAAGTATGTTCACCAATAATAAGAATGAAATCAAGTACAAGATAAAGAATGACATGAAAATAAGTAAGTTACCTGTGTCGTACCGACCCGCGTAAGGTCGGGTTGGACTATGGATTGAGTTGGAAAAAGATTGGCCACCCCAACCAATTCATAGTTGCGCGCCCGGTACGAACACTATAGGGCCCATATGTTAAGTTAAGATAAGTAAGTAAGTTATGTACAATAAGAAAGAATAAGAAAGCATAATTGGTTCATGCATATGTAGGATAAGTTACGCTAAGTTAAGTGAAGTAATGCTATGCTATGCTATGCTATGCTTAGTTTAGGTTAGACATATATATTGTTTGCGTTGTGTCGCGGTATAGGATAGTTGTACTTGCTGAGCGAAAGCTCACTGTCTTACGTTTATGCTGTAGGTAAGCAACCTGCCAGCAATTGATGATGCAAGATGGAGAGGCGAGGCTTGGCAGACTGTGAACCGTGGGAAATGTTGAACCGCTATGCGTTTTGGAATTTTATTTTATTTATGTTTATTAAGATGAGATATGCTAAACAACTATTGTCTATTATTTGTTATATTTTATGTACGCTCTCGTGTGCGAGTCACACTGTAAAAAAAAAAAATATATTTCCGCTGTTTTGTTGATGGAGTTATATATGAAAAATACGTAAGTATGCATGGTAACGGCCTGTGCTAGGCGGGTCGTTACACAACGGTGGGTTGTAATCTTTTTCATTGGTAGATACAATCAATTGATGTGATAATTATAAATTTTTTTAGTATTAAAAGGTTTTCTACGACTAATTTCAAGCTTTCTACAACCAAATATTAGTCGTTAAAGGTGAAATTTCTTGTAGTGATAGGTTGGTACTTAAAATATATCCGTAACATTTTTCAAGAAATTGTAAATTTGATAGATATGCAATTCTAACAGTATCCCCTTGCATGTTAAATTATACTCTCGACTTTTATCTTAGAAAAAAAATTATTTGTTGTACTTCCGCACAGTTTACTTTATTGTATGTTATTTCGGTACCTAGTAAGAAAACCTCATCAATTTTATGTCTATTAATATTATGCTGGGATAAATTAGGTAAATACGAAGTTTTTGGATACTTATTAAAAAAAGAGACTAAATTAGTGATTAATGGGTAAAAATACAAATTAAAATTGATAAATGATGATTTATCATCTATCAAGTGGTCAATTATTGGTTGACCGGAGAATGACAATTTCCTTACTATAACAAAACTTGAGATATTAACTTATTCGTAAATAATTCTCAAAAAAGGATTATTTATCGACATATATATGCCTATTATGCGTGGGATAAGTTATTTTCTGAAGGAAAATTGTTGCAATAATTCAAAGGAAAATTTTTAGATTTTTCCTTGAATTTAGATCTTTTTGTTTTGTTTTGTTTTTTTGTTTTTTGTTTTTTAAATTTGCTTCTCAAATTAGGGGGAAAAAAATATCATTTCCTCTCTTGAACTTTAGAACATTAGCAAATTTGACCGTTCTATCACTTAAATGAATCAAAAGAATAATGGCGTGGCAGAAAATTTCAAAGACAAAATTTTATAAGTTATTTTTCACTTTCCTCATTTTAGAAAACTTCGTTTGCTATTGTGAATTTTAAAATGTTAGCAACTTTGTCCCTCTAGTCACGTAAATGGATGGACAACTAAGGCTATGTTTGGACCACATATTGAAGTCCACAATTCAAAAATAAAAATTCAAATATTTGTCAGATAAAACATTGTGAAAAAAATTAAAAGATGTTAAAATAGGGTGTCGGATGGGAGCTAAATTTGAAATAATGAATATCAAAGGTATAGGTGAAATTTTGAACAGTCATTTCAATCTTTTTCTTCCAATTCTAAGAAAGAGAAATCCCCAAAAATCAACTAGCATCAACCATTAAAAAACTTGGAAAATTTCCAATTCCTTGTCCCGATTTTTAATAATGTTCTGAAGCTTAGCATGAATATTATCTCTAGGACAATAGAGACATGCTGAAAGATATTTATTTTTTGGGAATTGATTGAACTTATTGAAGAATTTTCTTTTATAACGAAAGCACATAACGTAACACGATAATATAAGACTTTGTGGAAGTCTAGTCTAACTTGAAAGGTGCCTAGCAAGTGTTGTGAAAACTTTGAGTATTGACATGGAAATTAATATATAGATGACAAGTAAAAACGACTTATAGTGGAGACTTTGAATTTTAAGTGAACATGAGACAAGTTAAAAAAGCAATTATTAAAAGGGTATAACTTGTCGCACCTTCCATGAAGCTAACTCCCAGAAATGGATGAGGAACGGAGAAATGGAAGATTTGATAGATTTGATCTCAAGTTTCAACCTTATCCTTAGAAAAAAAAAAAAAAAAAAACTAATTAAATTTGACTTCCACACCAGTTTTTGAACTCTTTTTTTGTTTTTTGTTTTTAATAAATAGAGAGGAGAAATTAAAACCTAAACTTAAGTTTAGTAAAAGAAAAATAAAGTTGTTGCATGTATAATCTAGCGGTATTACCGCAACTAACTTTACCTTAACGTGTAGTATTCAAATCCCCCTACCTCCAAGTTCCAAAAAAAAAAAATAAAGGGAAAAATAAAGGGAGATAAAATCAGAATCCAGCAGCTAAATAACGAGAAGTTTAATCTTGTTAATATTGTCTAAATAACGAGAAGTTTTATGTTATTATGAAACCTTGTACAAAACCTAAAATTTATTGTCTAGTTAATATTGCGCTATTTTCCACAGAAATCAGGCATGACCTGTTTTTGGACACCTATTTAAGAAAGAACAGTACTATGAATATCAATTCTAGTTTAAAATTTGAATATACCAACTTACATGATGATGATTTGTCATAATAAAATTTTGAATACCAACTCACATGATGATGATTTGTCAGTGT
The DNA here is from genome assembly GCA_009761775.1 of Ficus carica. NCBI lineage: Eukaryota > Viridiplantae > Streptophyta > Magnoliopsida > Rosales > Moraceae > Ficus > Ficus carica. The sequence goes on from VYVB01000515.1 coordinate 14,748, forward strand.
TTTATTAATATATACAATCTTTTGATGTTAATTGATGTGGTATTATTTTAGACATCTATTAATTAAAGAATAACAACTTATATATCATTTAAGTTGTTATTTAAAAGATGGGATTGTAGTTGATGTTCTTAGCTTTATTTAAAAAAAAAAAAAAAAAAAAGGCCGAAGTAGTGATTAGTCAGGAAAAACACATATTGATATGGACTAATCAATGATTGTTCATAGGTCAAGTGGTCAATTACTGGTTAACTATTTTTAAGAAAGCGATAATTTTTTTTAATTTAACAAAAACTTGGAATATCATTAATTAATAAAAAGCTTAAAAATGATTATTTTCCCACTTATGCCTATTATGTTTGAGATGAGATATTTTCTGAAGGAAAATTGTTGGCATAATAAAAGGGAACTTTTTTAATTCTCTTACTCAATTTAGATCATTTTTTCACGTTGCTCCTCAACTTATAAAAACCATCATTTGCTCTCAACTTTAGAACATCAGCAAATTTGCCCCTTCTATTACTTTAATGAATCGAAAAGATGGTGTGGCACTAAATTTGAAAGACAAAAATATCATAAATTCTGTTTCACTTAGGTTGCTTTTTTACTTTACTCCTAATTTTAGAAAACTTTATCAACGATCTTGAATTTTAAGACGTTAAATATCAACTTTATCCCTTTAGTCGTGTAAATGTATGGAACAACATATGTGATACAAAGGCTATGTTTGAATCTTAGGTTCATAATTATAACTCAAACATAATAAATTCAAATTATTCTGAAAGAAAGCACACAGATTTGAAATAATACTCTTTATTAAATATAAAAATTTTGACAAAAACTACTCTCTCTCTCTCCTTTTTTTTTATTTTTTATTTTTTTTTCTTTTTTTTAATGAACTATAGGAATCAACTAACGTCAACCATGAAGGGACTTAAAAATATCCCAATTAGATTGGCACTCAATAAAACCTCATCGAATCATCCCGGCTCATGTCATATATTCCGATCTTTCAAAGAGTCTTTTCACGACAAGAAAAGAAAGTAGCAATAAAATTGCAATTAACATCGCCTATAATTAAAGCATGTGGAAGATATACAAACAAACTAATAAGAATTTTTTTTTTTTGAATTGTAGTGAAAATCCCTATTTCTTAAACTAATTGGAAGTGAACATAAAGCATCAATGCTCATTCAGCAATAGTTTCCAACTCCGGAGCCATAGGATTCATCGGCGTCTTTTTATTTCGGTTTGACAGACCTACAGAAGCGAAAGGATTAGGCGGCATGGCTAGTTCTTCTCCCGCTTCCAACATTTGAACAACAAAGTTCATGGTGGGACGGCGGATTGGATGCCACTGGATACACCAAAGTCCGACCTTTGCAAGTATCTTCGCAATTTTGGCATCTCCCTCTCCTGGAAATTTAGTCCAAAGACCTCCTTCTTCTAGGATATTATAGATCCACTCTGGAGAGTAAATTTCATCAGCATTCTCCACCTTCCCACTTTTATATTTCTTTCTTCCTCCTACCATTTCAAGCAATAAGATCCCGAAACTATAAACATCCGACTTGTTAGATACGTTTCCAAAGTTTCTTGAAAACACTTCCGGTGCAATATACCCCATGGTCCCCCTCGCTGTAGTCATCGATACATTACTCTTGTCCTTAGAACACAGCTTTGCCAGACCGAAATCTGCAATTTTTGGAGTGAAGTTTCGGTCCAGCAAAATATTGTGGGGTTTGATATCGAAATGAAGGATCCTTTTCTCGCAGCCTTGATGGAGATACTTAATTCCCTTGGCTATGCCTAGGGCGATCTGCTGCAATTTCTCCCAATTTAGACAGCACTTTTTATTTTTTGCCTTGGATGATATGTACTTCTCAAGCGAACCGTTTGGTAAGAACTCATAAACAAGAGCTCTTCTTAATCCATCAGCACAATAACCAACCAAGTGAGCCACGTTGATGTGGTGGATTCGGCCCATTATTGCAACCTCGTTGATGAACTCCACCCCATTTCCTTTACTATCGTCTAGGATCTTCACGGCAACAAGCATGCCATTGGAAAGTTTACCTTTGTACACTGTTCCATAAGCTCCTTGTCCCAACTTGTTCCGGAACTTATTTGTTATTTTTTTAATATCTGCGTAGGCATATCTTGATGGCTGAAAAGCTTTGTAATCCTCGAGGAACTTCTCAATTTTAAGCTGATTTTCTGTGTTTTTGTCCGGACGACATACATAAAGAATTGCAACCATAAGCAGAATAGTTATAACTGAACCTGCGGTCGAAACTGCACAGATTACAATATCAGTTCAACTCAAGATCAGCATCCAGTGCACAAAACTCTGTTGAATAACTTCCGACGTAATCATAAAAGGCTTAAAATGTGTGCTCAACTCACCTGCGATCACTACTGATTTTATGGACCGGCCTGGAAATTAGGCAAACAAATTTAGTCAATTAACATATGACAAAAGATTTTTCAAGTCAAACATATAAGTTCTACGTTTTAGAGGCGCCAGTTAACATAGATTTATTGAATTCAAGAAGATTCCTTACGTTATTGGCTAAATTACATTAGACGTTTCAAAAATCAACTTCTTTGTTCAGATGAAATATTGGAATGGAAAACTTTATGGTTCTTCAAAATATTATGAGCTTCGGGATCATATAAGGAACAAAATTCTTACCTTTTCTTTGTTTGAATCTATCTACACATTCGGATTCATGCTTGTTGCCATTTTTCTTTTCCAATTGCCTTGACCACGTCAGTGAATATGGACCCATAAGTTTGCTCGTGTCATCAGGTTCAACTGGTGCGTTGAACTCGTACATCTTGGTGCAAGAAATGACCTGCCGGTAGTCCTCAATGTGGCACTCGGAAAGAAGGGCACAAATTTTATAGCTATGCCCACCCATAAGGCAGGGCATGCCTGAGGGAGATCGCTGAGCAGAGCAATTCAGCAGCGTAACACGAGAGAACCCATGAGTGAATCGGAAAGGAGAACTTGACAGATTGATGGATACTAAACTTGGTTTTGTCTTAGACCATAGATCATCTGGGATATGTACTCCAATTTTTTGTGAATGGTAATCTATACTAGTTACATACAATTCGATTGGAGTAAATGGCAGCTGCAGCACCGTCTTGTTCGTACTAGAGCACGATAGATCAAAACCGGTGCAGCCACAGTGGTTAGGCTGCCTGTCTCTGTGTCGGAAAGGGAATCTGATAGGTATCAGTTGTACCCCACACCATGATGATTTTAGGCAAACATCTTGGCTTGCTGCTATAGCAATATTTACTAGCAAGATAAAAAGGCAAAGAGAAATTATCGCCATTTCGGAAATAGCCAGAATTTTCCCTAGACTTCTTCTTCAATTTAGTTTTATCTTTACTGGATGAAGGGGGGTTTCTGTAAGATCCACAATCATGGTCAAAAGAAAACTCACAAGAGTCTAATAAAGTGTGCCGGAAATTTACAAAAAGAGGTTGAATTTTCTTCTTCTTCTTCTTCTTCTTCTTCTTCTTCTTTTTAATTATTTATTTATTTATTTTTATTTATTTTTATCAATGTCCCCCTGAGCTTTAGATTCATTCCCATTTTACTACCTGAAATGTAAAAACTCACACTTATGCTCATGAACCATTTTACTAAAATTTGGTTAAAATAGACAATATTTACTGCAATTAAGTAACTTTTTTATGTCTGTTTTTAACTGAAATTCTAACAGATTATTAAGTGAGACTAGTTCAAAGTTATAGGGGCAAAATAGGAGTTTTTAAAATTCAGAAAACAAAGTAAAAATGACTCATAAATTAAGGGGTATAGATGAGATTAACATGTTTTTTATTTTTTATTTTTTTAGTATATAAATACAACATTGGTGGAAATGTCGTGCTTGAGAAGTACTTGTACTAACCATTTATTCTAAACGATTATGACTTGTGTTGCCATATACACCATATAAAGAGTGAATTATAGATAACTCTAGATCGGGATCAAGGCGATCAACCACTAAGGTCAAAGCTCGATTAAGAAAAATTCAAACTGCCAAAATCAACTTGCAATGAGTTTCATAGTTAAGAGTAAAAAAATAAATAAAAAATAAAAAATAAAAAAATAAAAAGAAGAAGAAGAAGAAGAAGAAGGAGGAAATAAAAGGAAGAAGAGAAGAGAGAGATCTTACGTGGATCAATAATATGTTTATAAACACGGAATAGCATATACTATAAATTAACTCTCATATATAACAAATTCCAATTACATAATCAGATAAATTTCATTTCTTTTTAATGTAAATGGAGAGGAGCTTACTCCCCACGAAATTTTATTATAATTGTAATAACCCGAATTTTTATGACTCTAGATTTCCTTTGAATGAGGAAAACTTAAGTCTAGATCATGTTTGGAATATAATATCGGTATAAGTTTGAGTTCTCGGTTAATTAGCTACGAGACTCAACGATGGATTAGTTAGGCCAGTTTAAGGCATTTTAAGGAAAATGACGTGATGAAATTTCATGATTTCAGAAAAAGTCAAATTTGACCAAGAAAGTCAAAGTTTGACCAAGAGTGGTCAACGGATTGACTTGGCAGTATTGTATGATGCAGTACGAGAAAATACTGTAAAATATGTCAGTATGGGCGAGATAGCTCAAATAGGCTTTAAAACCACCATAGAAAATCAAGCACACCTAGTTAAGGTCAAGGGAAAAAAGTCGTGAAAATATGGAAAACTTGGTCACCAAGTAACCCATTGGGGCCGGTCACATGCAGGGGCAAAAATGTCAAAATTTTCACTTTTGGGGTAAAAGTGTAAATTTTGGAAAATTGATGATGTAATAAGCACATGATGTCATCATGATGAGATAAGCTTGGCTTGTTCACCAAGAAAGCAACCGGCCACCTAGGGGGCATTTTTGTAAGAATTTTGCCTTTTGGGACAAAAGTGTAATTTTTAGAAATTAGTGATGTAAGCATGATGTAAGCACATGATGTCATCAAGATGATGTCATCATGATGAGGTAAGCAAAACTTGGGCTCCAAGGCAGCCAATGACCGGCCAACACCTAGAGGGCATAAATGCAAGAAATTAAACTTTTGGGGCCAAAGTGCAAATTTTGGAAATTGGGTGATGTAAGCATGTGATGTCACCAAGATGAGGTCATCTTGCCTTGCTCTCCAAGTAGCAGCCGGCCATCTTGACACCTAGCATGCCAATTGCATGATTTTCTCAAAATTTAGGGGCTAAAATGCAATTTTTGGAAAGTTTGCATTTGCCTATAAATAGGGGTGGCATTTAATCATTTAAATCAGAAAATTTGGCCAAACTCTTGCCATTTTTCTGCAGAAAAATCCGAGAGAGAGAGGAGGAGAGAAACCAAGAGAGAACCAAGAGAAAAAGTTGGAAAAAGCCAAGGGAGGCTAGTTAGTGTGCATGTTCGGTTTCAAGCTAGAAACCAAGGGCAAATCTGGAAATTTTGGACCCAATTTCTGGGCAGTGGCCGTGCAGGGGTGAGGAAGAAAGGGGTGAAAAATTTTGGTGCCATTTGGGGAGCTAGAGCGGAGTGTTTGGAGAGCCAAAAGGGAGGGAGATTTCGGTTTGCATACCCTAACCCATCCCTAGGGTTAGCTAAGGTAAAACTCCCTCAAACCCTAACATTTTTCCATGCAAGTTAGATGGGATATTTATGTGTATGTTTGTATGTGCATGGCTGAAAATTGGAACCCCATTTGGAGGGGAAATCCGGACTTGTTGGCAGCCAAGAGGGAGGAGTAAGGAAGTTTGGAATCCAAGCTAGTAAACCATCTTCCAAACCCTAGAGGTAAACCCTAAAACCATAAGCTTTTGGTTTGAGATTTAATGTGGAAATTTAAGTGTATTTCCAAGTCCAATATGTAAGAGCATAAGCTCAAAGTTTTATGGTTAATGCCCTAGACTAGGTGTGGTGCTTGATTAGGGTGTTGCTTAAGGGTGGTTGCTTATAGTTTTGTTTATGCTTGTGTGCATTATATTTGTGCTTGTTACATGCTAGGATTGCATGGCTTTATGGTTGGTATGTTCCCTATTAGTGTGCAGCCGGTTGTGGCTTGTGTGCATGGTTATTAGAGCTAGTCATGGTTTGGCTTGAATGCATGTATGAAATGTGATGCAACTCTAGTTCATGCAACCCTAGGTTTGTGTAGATTTGGTTTGGGTTGCATGGCTGCGTTAGAATCACGTGTTGATTCATGTGGGACGTTAGTTAACGCTGCATGTTGGTTACTTAGGCTCCCGCGTGATCGGTTGAGTTAGTTCTGTGAAGTAGGACGCGTAAAACCGAGTAAGCACAAAAACTGGCAGATTCGGATCAAATCTGCCCAGTTTTTGGAAAAGTGAAATATAAGGCCTTTAGAGGCCGAATTGGGAAAAACGTAAAACATAAAAGTTGTTCGGAAGAGGTTTTCCTAGGGGGCAACGTGAACCGTTTCCCAAAATGAGACCCCAATGGCCTCCGTTTACCCCAAAACCCGTGGCTGATCCCCAGACCCAGTTTTCACTCAGTTTTTCGGGGTCAGCCAGTTTCAAACAAAAACTGGGACGAATCTAGGCCGAATTGGAATTTTTGCAAAATACGAAAGTTTTAGAATATTTCGAGAGCTACAACTTTCGTGAAGAAAACTTTTTCAGATTACGAACCGATTTTTAAACTGGGATCGTTTTTGAAGGGTGCGCAGGGAATCCGAAAATTCCTGCACCACTAGCTTTACAAATGTTTCTAGAAAACTGTTTTTCTACTACAAACTATTGTTTTGATTATGGAAAACTGTTCCAAGGGCAGTTTTCAACCTCAAATGATTTTATGAAGCACTAATCCAAGAGTTTGGATTTTTACGATTTAAGTAAAGGATTTTTAAAAGTTAAGAAAGAAGTTTTGGGATTAATTTCCCTAAATTTTCCAAGTAAGGAAAATGAATTTTTCAAGCTAGAGTATAGCAAGCGATTAGTTTACGAAAGGTAACCGGGAGTTATACCCGAGTTACTGGGTCAAGCCCAAGGCCCAAAGGTTGACCCAACGAGGGTTGACCATAGTTGATCGAAGTTGACCATTGTTGACCATAGTTGACTTTGGTTGACTAACAAGTGGATTTTAGTTTGATCTTAAGGGTTACTCAATATAACCCTAAAGGATACCCGTTTGAGCTAAGATATTGGGTTAGGAAAGCAACCCAATGATTTGTGGATTAAGGATGAAACCCAGGGTTGGAAGATGATCTAACCCTAATGGTATGTTATGTTATGGGCTTAGTACACAAGGTTATCCAAGGTAACCGAGTAAGACGTTATGCACAAGGGACATACAACCAAGACCATGTAAGGTAAGCATGTTGGTTAGGTCACCAACATTTCACGAGTTTAAGTTAGACAATGTCCTTTATCGAGCAGGATAGAACCTGCAGCTGTACCGGAAAAGGAACAAGCATTTGTTGGGACAATAAATCAAGAGCGTAGGACGGAAGGTAAGTACAACTCCGCCTACAGCATAGGCCCTTTGTTGTTACTTGCCTGATGTGATGTGCTGATATGTGATGCCATAATGTGTTATGCTATGCTATGGCTATGATGTGCTAAGTTATGTTATGACATGTTATGCCATGTTTACAAAAATGCCATGTTTTCAAGAAGGCCATGTTATGGCTAATGCTGATTATGTTATAATATTGTGACATCATGAAGCATGTTCACTAATGTTAAACCACTTGGGAAGAACAAGACAAGTAGGATGTTGTGTCGTGCCGACTTGCCACAAAGGCGGGTTTAAATGGTATGGTTCATGGTTTGAGTTGGATTGGAAGGCTACCTAAACTACTCCATGTTAAACTTTGTGTTTCATGGTTTAAGTTAAAACGGACTGCCGCCTCCAACCATTCCTTGGCTATGTACCACGGTACGAGCACACATGATATGTAAAGGAATAGAACTAAATTAAGTTATAAATCCATAATTGATTCATAAGAGATTATAAATGGTTCATGCATAACGACATGTTTTGTGTCGCGGATGTAACAGTTGTACTTGCTGAGCGAAAGCTCACGTCTTACGTCTATGCTGTAGGTAAGCAACCTGCCAGCAAACTCTGATGCAATACTGTGGAGGGCTGGTTCTGCGGACTGTGAAATGTGGGATGGACACTGCCACGGCTTTTAAACAAAATATATATATATATATATATATAATATGTTGTAAAGAAAAATGATTTTCATATTTTCATGACATTTTAAGTATGAAGGACGAGGTTTATGTATGTAAGGCAAGCAAGTTGCCTCTTGTGGTACCAATCCACAGTAGTTCGGATTTGGTCTACAACATGATTATGATGGCCTTCAAGGAAGGTTTGAAAGTTTGGTACTCGAGTAAGTACCTATCAGTAAGTATGAGTTTGAGGATGAAGTTCAAGTTGAAAGTTTTAAAATAAAGTTTAAAAGAAAAAGAAAAATTTTTCCCAAATTTTCCGCAAGTTTAAGTTAAGTATGTAAGTAAGGTGACGACTCGGCGTGGGAAGTCGGGGCGTTACAGTTTGGTATCAGAGCAGAGTTCCTGCCATCCAGTTTCACAGTTCTGCTGCCAGCGCCACAGTTTTGTAAGTTTGTTTTCTTACTTTGTTTTATAAGACTATTATAATGGCATGTATCTGGTGATAAATTTGGGTCGGACTAAAGAGGACCACGAGACTCCGTTGACATTCCGAGAAATGGAGGAGAAGCTTCGCATTTTCAATAAGACCCAAGGAGTGGTTGCACGATATGGAGACCCCTCCTCAGATTATGTCATGCAGGGACGTATCTTCAGGATATGCTTACCAGTCGAGCTGACGTCTAGTCAAGGAAGCTCGTGCAAGGAGCCTTGGCCAAGAGGATCTTGAGAGGAGATTCCTAAATGGTTTTCTTGACGACAGCTAGGATCGCCCATGTATTACCACGATATCGAGATGTACTAGGATATGTACATGAGATGATACGTTCGCTATATTGCAGCTGACATGCTTATCCGAACGAGTTTATGGGCTTTTATTGCCAGTAAGTCAGAGTCGCACAGTGGAAGCGCGATGGATAAACTAAGCTTATGATATGATGATCGCTAGAATAGCAATAAGAAATAAGTAGGCTCTAAGATTAGATAGCCTATCGTCTCATTTTGGGTATAGTGATGATAAGGAATCTTTCCATTTAAGGAATTGGATTGAGATCATGGAAGTTAAGTTTCCTGATTGTGAAACTTTTGCCCATAAGAGAAATATTTGACATGGGGAAGATTTTGAGGATGCCTTAGTTTGGGGGTAGCAAATAAGCAATATGCTACCAACAACAATTTATTAGGCTATGATTTTTTTTTTTAAGGATGATGATTATGAGATTTGATGATATGAAGTTAACGAGGTTAAGGTCGATGGCACCAACCCTGAAGTCGACATGTAATGGATGATTAAGGTCGACTGAAGACAACCATTTAAGTAATGAAAATTATGAGATGATGATTGGGAGTTTTAGATATTCCTTAGAACTATGATTATGCCTTTGAGCTTTAAAGGAAATGCTAAAGGCAAGAAGAACGTTTCTACTAGCTAACAAGTCGCTAGTTGATACAAGGATACCTTTCATTGCATCACTTGAACAGTAATATGTTTTCAATAATACTATTTATTATTGATTTTCATCATTGAATTGGAAAAGATTCCAAAAAGTATCTTAAATGTAAGAACATATTAAGATACATAAAAAGACAAGTAACAGTAAGGTGTCGTACCAACCTCCCGTGATCGTGGAGGCTACATGTTTCAGTTGTGATCTTGACCGTCCGTGATCGTGAAGGGTCAAGACCAAGTTTATAAGACCTTTTGTAAAATCGCAAAGGCTTATAAAATTCCCAGAACTGTTAGGGACCTTGCAAACCCTAGCTTTGTCTGGAGGCTGCGCGCTTTTGGTACGTACACTATGGGCCCACATGTTAAGACAAGATAATAAGACACAATATGCTTTTTAAATATGAAAAAGCTATGTGATATGATATGTTTTTAAAGTATGGAAAAGTTATATATATGCTTTTCAAACATGGCAAGTTATATGATATACTTGCTCAGTTTTTCATGTAAATAGTTCTTGTGATGCAGTATGAAAGGAAAGTATGATGGAATGAAATGAAAGCATGAAAGTATGAGGATATGATAGAACATGAAAGAAGATTATGGTTCTATATGAAAGACCTGATCTAATTAAGTTATTCAAATGAGAATAAACTACAATGAATTTATAGTGGACTTGAAGAAAAGCCACCTAGAATTATTCTAATTTTCGAGGACGAAAATCTTTTAAGGAGGGTAGAATGTAATAACCCGAATTTTTATGACTCTAGATTTCCTTTGAATGAGGAAAACTTAAGTCTAGATCATGTTTGGAATATAATATCGGTATAAGTTTGAGTTCTCGGTTAATTAGCTACGAGACTCAACGATGGATTACTTAGGCCAGTTTCAGAAAAAGTCAAATTTGACCAAGAAAGTCAAAGTTTGACCAAGAGTGATCAACGGATTGACTTGGCAGTATTGTATGATGCAGTACGAGAAAATACTGTAAAATATGTCAGTATGGGCGAGATAGCTCAAATAGGCTTTAAAACCACCATAGAAAATCAAGCACACCTAGTTAAGGTCAAGGGAAAAAGGTCGTGAAAATATGGAAAACTTGGTCACCAAGTAACCCATTGGGGCCGGTCACATGCAGGGGCAAAAATGTCAAAATTTTCACTTTTGGGGTAAAAGTGTAAATTTTGGAAAATTGATGATGTAATAAGCACATGATGTCATCATGATGAGATAAGCTTGGCTTGTTCACCAAGAAAGCAACCGGCCACCTAGGGGGCATTTTTGTAAGAATTTTGCCTTTTGGGACAAAAGTGTAATTTTTAGAAATTAGTGATGTAAGCATGATGTAAGCACATGATGTCATCAAGATGATGTCATCATGATGAGGTAAGCAAAACTTGGGCTCCAAGGCAGCCAATGACCGGCCAACACCTAGAGGGCATAAATGCAAGAAATTAAACTATTGGGGCCAAAGTGCAAATTTTGGAAATTGGGTGATGTAAGCATGTGATGTCACCAAGATGAGGTCATCTTGCCTTGCTCTCCAAGTAGCAGCCGGCCATCTTGACACCTAGCATGCCAATTGCATGATTTTCTCAAAATTTAGGGGCTAAAATGTAATTTTTGGAAAGTTTGCATTTGCCTATAAATAGGGGTGGCATTTAATCATTTAAATCAGAAAATTTGGCCAAACTCTTGCCATTTTTCTGCAGAAAAATCCGAGAGAGAGAGGAGGAGAGAAACCAAGAGAGAACCAAGAGAAAAAGTTGGAAAAAGCCAAGGGAGGCTAGTTAGTGTGCATGTTCGGTTTCAAGCTAGAAACCAAGGGCAAATCTGGAAATTTTGGACCCAATTTCTGGGTAGTGGCCGTGCAGGGGTGAGGAAGAAAGGGGTGAAAAATTTTGGTGCCATTTGGGGAGCTAGAGCGGAGTGTTTGGAGAGCCAAAAGGGAGGGAGATTTCGGTTTGCATACCCTAACCCATCCCTAGGGTTAGCTAAGGTAAAACTCCCTCAAACCCTAACATTTTTCCATGCAAGTTAGATGGGATATTTATGTGTATGTTTGTATGTGCATGGCTGAAAATTGGAACCCCATTTGGAGGGGAAATCCGGACTTGTTGGCAGCCAAGAGGGAGGAGTAAGGAAGTTTGGAATCCAAGCTAGTAAACCATCTTCCAAACCCTAGAGGTAAACCCTAAAACCATAAGCTTTTGGTTTGAGATTTAATGTGGAAATTTAAGTGTATTTCCAAGTCCAATATGTAAGAGCATAAGCTCAAAGTTTTATGGTTAATGCCCTAGACTAGGTGTGGTGCTTGATTAGGGTGTTGCTTAAGGGTGGTTGCTTATAGTTTTGTTTATGCTTGTGTGCATTATATTTGTGCTTGTTACATGCTAGGATTGCATGGCTTTATGGTTGGTATGTTCCCTATTAGTGTGCAGCCGGTTGTGGCTTGTGTGCATGGTTATTAGAGCTAGTCATGGTTTGGCTTGAATGCATGTATGAAATGTGATGCAACTCTAGTTCATGCAACCCTAGGTTTGTGTAGATTTGGTTTGGGTTGCATGGCTGCGTTAGAATCACGTGTTGATTCATGTGGGACGTTAGTTAACGCTGCATGTTGGTTACTTAGGCTCCCGCGTGATCGGTTGAGTTAGTTCTGTGAAGTAGGACGCGTAAAACCGAGTAAGCACAAAAACTGGCAGATTCGGATCAAATCTGCCCAGTTTTTGGAAAAGTGAAATATAAGGCCTTTAGAGGCCGAATTGGGAAAAACGTAAAACATAAAAGTTGTTCGGAAGAGGTTTTCCTAGGGGGCAACGTGAACCGTTTCCCAAAATGAGACCCCAATGGCCTCCGTTTACCCCAAAACCCGTGGCTGATCCCCAGACCCAGTTTTCACTCAGTTTTTCGGGGTCAGCCAGTTACAAACAAAAACTGGGACGAATCTAGGCCGAATTGGAATTTTTGCAAAATACGAAAGTTTTAGAATATTTCGAGAGCTACAACTTTCGTGAAGAAAACGTTTTCAGATTACGAACCGATTTTTAAACTGGGATCGTTTTGAAGGGTGCGCAGGGAATCCGAAAATTCCTGCACCACTAGCTTTACAAATGTTTCTAGAAAACTGTTTTTCTACTACAAACTATTGTTTTGATTATGGAAAACTGTTCCAAGGGCAGTTTTCAACCTCAAATGATTTTATGAAGCACTAATCCAAGAGTTTGGATTTTTACGATTTAAGTAAAGGATTTTTAAAAGTTAAGAAAGAAGTTTTGGGATTAATTTCCCTAAATTTTCCAAGTAAGGAAAATGAATTTTTCAAGCTAGAGTATAGCAAGCGATTAGTTTACGAAAGGTAACCGGGAGTTATACCCGAGTTACTGGGTCAAGCCCAAGGCCCAAAGGTTGACCCAACGAGGGTTGACCATAGTTGATCGAAGTTGACCATTGTTGACCATAGTTGACTTTGGTTGACTAACAAGTGGATTTTAGTTTGATCTTAAGGGTTACTCAATATAACCCTAAAGGATACCCGTTTGAGCTAAGATATTGGGTTAGGAAAGTAACCCAATGATTTGTGGATTAAGGATGAAGCCCAGGGTTGGAAGATGATCTAACCCTAATGGTATGTTATGTTATGGGCTTAGTACACAAGGTTATCCAAGGTAACCGAGTAAGACGTTATGCACAAGGGACATACAACCAAGACCATGTAAGGTAAGCATGTTGGTTAGGTCACCAACATTTCACGAGTTTAAGTTAGACAATGTCCTTTATCGAGCAGGATAGAACCTGCAGCTGTACCGGAAAAGGAACAAGCATTTGTTGGGACAATAAATCAAGAGCGTAGGACGGAAGGTAAGTACAACTCCGCCTACAGCATAGGCCCTTTGTTGTTACTTGCCTGATGTGATGTGCTGATATGTGATGCCATAATGTGTTATGCTATGCTATGGCTATGATGTGCTAAGTTATGTTATGACATGTTATGCCATGTTTACAAAAATGCCATGTTTTCAAGAAGGCCATGTTATGGCTAATGTTGATTATGTTATTATATTGTGACATCATGAAGCATGTTCACTAATGTTAAACCACTTGGTAAGAACAAGACAAGTAGGATGTTGTGTCGTGCCGACTTGCCACAAAGGCGGGTTTAAATGGTATGGTTCATGGTTTGAGTTGGATTGGAAGGCTACCTAAACTACTCCATGTTAAACTTTGTGTTTCATGGTTTAAGTTAAAACGGACTGCCGCCTCCAACCATTCCTTGGCTATGTACCACGGTACGAGCACACATGATATGTAAAGGAATAGAACTAAATTAAGTTATAAATCCATAATTGATTCATAAGAGATTATAAATGGTTCATGCATAACGACATGTTTTGTGTCGCGGATGTAACAGTTGTACTTGCTGAGCGAAAGCTCACGTCTTACGTCTATGCTGTAGGTAAGCAACCTGCCAGCAAACTCTGATGCAATACTGTGGAGGGCTGGTTCTGCGGACTGTGAAATGTGGGATGGACACTGCCACGGCTTTTAAACAAAAAAAAAATATATATATATATATATATAATATGTTGTAAAGAAAAATGATTTTCATATTTTCATGACATTTTAAGTATGAAGGACGAGGTTTATGTATGTAAGGCAAGCAAGTTGCCTCTTGTGGTACCAATCCACATTAGTTCGGATTTGGTCTACAACATGATTATGATGGCCTTCAAGGAAGGTTTGAAAGTTTGGTACTCGAGTAAGTACCTATCAGTAAGTATGAGTTTGAGGATGAAGTTCAAGTTGAAAGTTTTAAAATAAAGTTTAAAAGAAAAAGAAAAATTTTTCTCAAATTTTCCGCAAGTTTAAGTTAAGTATGTAAGTAAGGTGACGACCCGACGTGGGAAGTCGGGGCGTTACAATAATGACAAAAAAAATAAAAATAAAAGTAAAGTTTAGAACCCAACTTTAACAGAAAATCAAATAAAAATAGAAAATTTCCCTAAAAAAATAGAAAATAATAAAAAATAGCACCTTTGAAACGGTAAAAGAACCCAACCGAAAAGTAGTTTCACTTATATATCTTGAAAAATTTTCCCTTTACAACGCGATGTTTATAGCTACTTTTTTTTATTTTTTTTTATTTTAAAGATTCAATAACATTTTCGCTTTTTAAATTATTAAATCCCTCCAATTTATCATAAAACTTTGAAATTAGGATCTCCACTTCTTTTAGAGCAAGTGCATAATTATTGATTTTCTCTCCAAACATGGCACTTCTTGGAGTTGAAACCTCTTAATCAATTCTAGGCATTACATAATCAGATAAGTTATCAAGATTAGTTAATCTTAAATCAAGATACATAAAAACTACTAACAAAGGTTAACTGTATAAAAAGATGTTAACTTTCTCTATAATGCCACCGCAAGAGGTGGAACTCCGACAGGAGAGATCAAAATCTTGGACCATAATAGAAGGAATTGGTATGAGTGAGGAGAATATGAGTTTTTTCTTTTTATTTTCTATGAAAATGAAGATAGAGAAGTAGGATAGAATTTTGCGAGTGAGGACGCAAAAGTGCATGGATAGCAGTTATCAAGAGAAGATGCAAGGGTGCAGGAACGGAAATCGCCGAGGGAAGACAAAGAGGCGCAAGGACAACAATTGTTGTGGGAGGGTATATGGACATAGGGGTACAGACACGACAATCCTCAAAGAGGGTAGGGTATAGAGGTACATGGACGATAATCACTGAGGACGTATGGAAGTTTATGGTAGAAAGTAGAGGCATTAGTCATAGAGGATTAGAGACTCGTTTAAGTATAATTGCTTTGAAATGATATTGCAAATTAAACCTATAGAGGCTTCTGTGAAAAAAATTTCTAAACCTAGGAGCATATTACTTTCTTTTGAGGTTCAATTACTTTGTACCATCACGATGATTGATTTTTCATTTTTCTATTCAATTCAATTGAAATTTTCTCTGGTTTAAATGCAATGCTAAATATATGGTTGATCTTCTTCAATCTGGAATCAGGAGTGCTCTTTGGGGATTTCTTACAAGATATAGGATCGTGCTTTTAATGCTCAGAAAAAAATATATAATATTTACGTGGTCAATCTTGACTATACTACATGGTGGTCCACAACCCAAAAATTCTGTTTGTTGGAGTTTCACAAATATGGTAGCAGATTCCGTAACTTGTTGACTTTTTTAAGTAAGGGGGTGTTTGGTTGTTAGTTCTGTTTAAACTAAACTGTACTTTTTTCATTATGTTTTTTGTCTTTTTCTGAAAAAGTTTTTTGTCTTTTCTGAAAAATTACTAATAAAACTTAAAAATCTTAAACTAAACTGATTTACTAAACACCCCCTAAATATGTACTTTTTTCCTCTAATATTTCTCCCACTGGGTGTTGGCTTGAGATTTTTCCTCTTCGAGCATTTCAATGACTTTGTTCATTGAAGGGCGATCAGAAGACTTCAGAATAATGAAGAGCTAATTTTTCAAGAATTCTCTAATTCCCAAATTAATAGAAGTTAACTCAAGAAGTAGGTATCATGGAAGATGGGAAACGATCGCTACTTTAAATATCAAATTTTGGAAAAATGTGATAAGCATAGACACAAAGCAAACTAAAGATACAAAGGATATAAATTCTTGCTGAAAATACAGATTAGGACTATTATTGCAATACTACTTATCCCTATAGAAAATTCATAAATTGATGATTATCATGTACAAATATAAGATTTTAATAAGCATTTGAGATCAAACTCGATTCTTGAGAGCCCTCTTCTGATAGTGTTGATGTCTCCCCAGCAGCCTCAACGTTATGCTTCTCGTGTTCTTGCTCTTGCGGATATAGGCAAGGCTTTGGAGGCAATTGTAGGGATTCAACTTCCCCTTCAAGCATTTCTATGACTTTGTTCATCGAAGGGCGATCACAAGGCTTCAATTGTATGCACCACAAGGCTACTATGATCATCTTCTTTACTATTTTCGATTCATCCTCCGTGGCATCTTCTACTTCCATTTCTTTTCCTTTTCTGTATTGATCATATATCCATAACGGAAAGTAAATTTGGCTTGAGTTCTCAGCATGTGGGTTCAAATTTTTTCTCTTATTTGCCATTTCCATCAACAATATTCCAAAACTATAAACATCAGCTTTGTAAGAGACTCCTCCAATTTTTTTATAAAACAACTCTGGAGCTATGTATCCCAAAGTTCCCCTTGCTGCAGTTAAAGACACTAGGCTATTTTCTAATGGGCACAACCTTGCTAGTCCAAAATCTGAAATCTTCGGAATAAAGTTCTCATCCAGAAGTATGTTGTGAGGCTTAATATCAAAATGAAGAATTTGCATGTTGCATCCTCGATGAAGATACTCAATATCACGAGCAATGCCAAGCGAGATCTCAAATATTTCTTTAGAACATAAGCATTTAGTTACTCCTTCTAATTTGGGGAAAATATGCTTATCAAGAGATCCATTTGGCATGAAATCGTAAACAAGAGCTCGGTTTGACCCCTCAACATAGAAACCGACTAGTTGCACGATATTAACATGGTGTATCCTTCCAATAGTAGAAACCTCATTGATAAAATCTTGCCCGTTCGCCTTGGACTTACCCAACACTTTGATTGCTACAAGGCGGCCATTAGATAGCTTTCCCTTATACACAGAGCCGAAGCCTCCCTCGCCCAATTTTTCCTTGAAGCCTGCAGACATCTTTCTTATGTCCCATGACGAGTATCTTACAGGCATGAGATCACCATAACTTTGGAGAAATTCTTCAATGTCATCATACACAGATAGATGCCGCCTTCGCCACTTATAGATCAGGAAGGCAATCACAAGAATGATACCTCCCATTCTCAGTGTTAACCATATCTCTGCACATTTACAAGGAAAACATCATGAGCAAAGAAAACCTTAAAATCAATTGTACATGTGCCATACATGTGTTGTGTATACGGCATGATATGTACGGTATACATATTTGTAGTCTTTGTAAAAGAACATCATTTTGTCCAAGTGAACTTTTCTTAAAGCTTGTTAAAGTCACGGAATTTCTTTTTTCCAATATAAAAAGAGAGAAGAACTGAGATTAGAGTTACTATTAGTTTGTCAATCCATTCCAAAAGCTTAAACTAAAATGAGGTGGACCAATAATAATTTTATAGTCTAACATTCCGCCTTTACTGGAGACATATATTAGTTCCAACACGTGATTATAATGCTAAAGGGAATAAAGAATACAATTGTAGGGGTTCGAATTCAAAGTCTCCTGATCTAATATTATTTTACCAATCCATTTGAAAAACTTATGTCAATATGAAGAAATTTTTATATTCTAGCAGTTGCACTTCGTTTGGTTAGAGGGAATGAAAAAGGAAGGGAGAGAAAACATTCAAGGGATTACTTTATCTTGATATGATGAAAGAAAATTGTTTATTATCAACTAAATAACTATTTCGATAATTATTTAAGCTTGCATTTGGTTCGCTGGTTAGAGATGGAATTTTTAAGTTGGAATTATTGATTTTTCAAAAACTAGTTATAACTTTTGTTTATTTTTTAGAAAAAGAAAAAAAAAAGAGATTAAAAAATATAGTTTAGTTGAAGTTAAGTTCAAATGTCAAACGAAACATAGGAGTTTTTTTAGTTTCAAACGAGGACAAAATGGTAGTTTACTATTTTTGAAAGTGTAACAAGAACTCTTCCCTTCAAAAAATCTCTCCACCTTAAAGGTTAAAAAATGATAGCTAGCTAGAACCTTCGGATCGTTTTACCTCTCCACATTTTTTCTTTCCTTTACTGTTCTCTCCCACGAAACAACCTACAATTCTATTTTTTTCTTGATCCATCAAACATGGCGTCAAAGACGGGAAAAGTGACCCATGAGGTCTTAATCTACAACTTCGCGTTATTAGCACGGCACTCTGACCAACAAAGCTAAAAGGCCAATAATAAGCCGCGGATAGGTTGAAAACAAGAAGGAAAAAATATTTATACATTCAATTCTCTAATTAAGTGTTGAATTCTGGTCACTAAAAATCAGGGATGTGGTCAAAAAGTAAAAGGTCTTACCAAGGAATGCGGGTACTTTCACGGGGTAACCTGCAACAAACAAGAGTAGGGGGGGGGGGTGGATAAAGAAGAAGAAGAAGAAAAAGTCATTGAATTATTTTAACGAGCATAGAAGTATATATTTTAAAGTCTTGTCAGTTATATTTTATTTTATCATTCTCTGTTGCCAATATATATAAATATATAACAATAATAATAACAGTATTAAAGATTCATAGTATTTAGGAACACGCTAATCATGATAAAAGTGTTAAAGACTAATCCTCCGTTTGTTATGCAATTTTAACTCCAACTAAACTATACTTTTTCATCTTAATTTTTGTCTTTTTCTAAAAAATCAATAAAATTTATAACTAATTTTTGAATAGTCAACCAACTCCAACTTAAAATTTTCATTTTCAACTAACTTACCAAACGGAGGCTACAATTGCACAGGGATTCAAACTCATGAACTCCCACTCTCAAGTCATGTTATTTTATCAATTCATCTCAAAATTTAAACTATTAAGAGGTAGACCAACAATATGTTTATATTCCAATAGAATCCATGCAGCAACAGCAGCAACAACAACAAGGAAAATTGGACTAGGTGGCCTATTTTGGTCACTCAATCTAATAGATGGCCAAATTTTTTTTTTAATTTAAAAAAATGAATGTTTGTCAAAAAAAAAAAATTTAAGATTTGATCATTCAGTGATTAACTTGAAAATTAGTGAGTTACGTTATGGTTAATCAATAATTGACTACGGTCAATCACTAATTTACTAAATTAATAATATTATGTGGTCCATCAAAGATTAATTATTTAAGAAAATTGATTGACCATTAAAAAAAAATCTTTTAACTATTAAAAAAAAAAAGATCTTTTAAAAACTTTAGTAATTTGTTAAAAAACTTCTTTAAAAAAAAAAAAAAAAAAGCTATTAACCTCTAATTCCCTAATAATAATATCAACAACAACAAAAATAAATAAATAAATAAAATAACGAAATCAAGCCTTACCGCAATGGATGAGGCATCGAACCTTGTTGAAATCTTGATCGATGTAGCAAGTCCTCCAGTAATTGTATTCACAACTTTCCCGGAAGCAAGTCCCGAAGAATCTGTATTCATCACTTTCCATTTCGTAGCTGGGTAACCATGAAAGTTCGAACCCGTAAACAAGTTCATTGTGAATATCTCTGTAGGTACTTCTGTTGGTCATTTCCTCTCTGCCTTTCCTTCTTGATATCAAAGTCATCGTGTCGACGCGGCACGATTCCTCCAAATCCGAAAAACTTAGATTGCCATTGACAACAATATAAGAGTATAGCCTTTTGGATTCGGAAAAAACAGAATTGTTACCGGCACAATAAGGCGCTCTGTCTACATAATGATGAAGACGAGAACCATTCATCGGCTTTTCACACGTCAAAAATATTGCCGTATCTGTGAGATCGTAATCGCGCGAGAACTCCAGTGACCAACAACCGTGATGAGCGCGATTATACTTGATTTTTGTTTCGAATCCGTTTTCCAATGAAATGTCATATTTGGTAAGAGAAATTTTAGGGATGGAGGAGCAATAATCATCCTTCCGAAGATCAGGATCGACAACTCGAATTGTCGAGTTGTCGTAGTTGAGTGCTTGAACAAATAACTTGAAATATTTGTATTCAAGTGTAGGCAAGTATAAGAACGGAAGATTGTTCTCGCAAGAGAGCTCGTACCTTACATTGCCACAGCCTCGAGGATCGGTTTTAAGTCGGAAAGGTTGCGTAATGTTATCGAGATCGCCGCAGGAAGATGGTGGACAAGATTGCTGATTATTGGCGTAGCTTGTTTTGAGGAAGATGATGATCAGCACAACTAGGTGGGCTATGAATTGGATAAACAAGGACTCTCTTCCACTCATCTCCATTTGGTTGGACTTAGTTATCCGCAGCAAGTCTTCTCCTATATGTCTTTTATATTTTATATTTTTCCTTTCACAAATTATCTGCATATCGTGTGGAACCTACATGACAAGTTTTTTTTTTTTTTTTTTTTTTTTTGGTTTTTGGTTTTTTTGGTTTTTTGGTTTTTTTTTTTTTTTTTTGGAAAGGAACAAGACAAATTGATAGTACTCAATTTATTAGGGAAATTTAAAATATTATTTTAATTTTTTTAAGTAAATTGTATTAATTTTTATATGTAGGGAAATTGCATGATAAAGCCTATCTTAGAAGTATTATTAAAAATTATAGCAGGTTTTTAAAAATATGATAAATTATAGCATATTTATATATATATATATTTTTTTAAATAATTTTGTGCTTCCAAATTGACCCCTCCCTCCAATCTTGATCTCTCCCATCCTCTCCTTGTCTCTCTGTCTCCCTCCCTCTTCTTTGTCGGTGGTTTCGCAATGTGGGCAGATGATCTTGGCGACAGCGACGGTGACGGTTGTTGCGCCGTTGGTTTTTGCGACTGCGGCGGAGGATCTCGACGACGCGACAGTTACAGATGGGTTGCTACGGGCTTCTGAGATCTTGCGAACTCTCGAGTCATGGTGAAGACGGTGACAGTTGAGCTTCTGTAGTGACGGTGTGACGACAACCCCAGATCTTCGACAGTGGAAGACGACGAAGCTGGGCTTCGGGTGGGAGCTCCATCAGTGAGTTCGAGTAATGGTGATCGTAAAGCATTGGAAATTGTGATCTGCATCCTCAGCGAGATCTGGCAGGGACTTCGGCGACACGCGATCTCCATCTTCAACAAGATCTGGCTATCTCCGACGGCACGCGACCTCCTTCTCCGAGCTTCGTCAATGTCTCCGGTGACACCTTCGCATATCTAGATTTAGATTTAGGTTCATTTTGAAAATTTTTAAAGTTTAAGGGTTTTTCTATAAATTCGTATAAGTTATTATAAATTAACTTAAAATAGACAATTTAGAAGAAAAAAAATGCAATATATTTATATAAAGTAAACAACCGTATATCCCTGTAAATCCTTTAATTTACTTGTAAATACATATTAATACAATATTGTAATACTTTTATAAATTAATAATGTTCAAAACAACGTAGTAAATATTAAGATTTACTAGCATATATTTGATTTACTTTATAATTTATTAATTTTTAGAAAATATATATACTGGTATATACTAGATTTATCAGTAAATACAAAGATTTATTAATATATATTTTGATTTACATGATAAATTTATATTTTTAAAAATAAATTAAATTCTAGGTTTACTAATAAATACTAAGATTTACTAGTAAATATTTTTATTTACTTGATAAATTGATCATTTTTTAAGCAATGTGAATTCTAAGTGTACTAGTAAATACTAAGATTTGCTAGTAAATATTTCGATTTAGTAATAAATATTTTGATTTACTTAATAAATTAATATTTAAAATAGCACATTGATTTACTTGATAAAATTGATAAATATCAGATTTTACAATAAATACTAGTATTTACGTGTAAATATCAGTATTTACATGTAAGACTTGTTAATATTTGTTTGAGTTTTTGAGTTTTTATAGTGATTATTGAAAAATATTAGGAGAAAAAAATAAGCAAAATATAGTAAATCCTAATATTTACATGTAAATATCAATATTTATTAATTAATATTTGATTTGCATGTAAATATCAGTATATGCATGTAAATAGTATTTACATGTAAATATTAGTATTTACTCGAAAAACAGAAACAAAAAAACCCCAAATCCCAAAATCAGACCACCTCCAAATTCAAAACCTAGATCTAGGCACTATTACTAGTGCTGTCGGCCAAAGAAGTTGTGACTGTCACTGTGATCTCGGTCTGACAGTGGCAGTCTGTTGCGATAGGGATGACAGACAGGAGAAGGGTGATAAGATTCGGAAACTTCGTGCTCGCAACGATGAGACCTACAAAATAAAAAAAATTAAAAAAAAAAACAACAATAACCAATCCAGATCGTTGTTGTCTTCGCGACTTTCTGATCATAGCCCAATCTACTGGAGATCGCGATGGTGGCATCTATTATCTCTCCGATGGAGGTCGCCAGAGCTAGTTAGGAATTTTGTGAGTTTGCGATTTCGGCGATCGTGGAGTCACGATGGCATTCGTTCTAAGTCACGATGGCAGGCCAATGTTGAAGATCGCGACGCCGGCGTTGTAATATCCAAAATTTTTACGAACTCATGATTTTCTTGTATATAAGAAATCTAAAGCTCGTATTATGTGTTTATGTGTAATTTTATGAAAATTATGAATATTAATACAAGATTCATGATTTTATCAGTATAAGGTTGAGTTCTCGGTAAATTAATTATGAGACTCCATAACAGGCCTTTTTATGGAAAAAGGTATGACGGAATTTCGTAAACTCATGTTGGTTAAAGTTTGATCAAAAAGTCAAAAGTTGACCAGAATAGTCAGAGGTTGACTAGAGTAAGACGGTACTGTGTTATGATTCGCAGTATGGAAGAATATTGCAAAAAACCCGTCTTTATGATAGAGATAGCACGGATAGGTTTTAAAAACCACCTTAGAAAATCAAGCACACCGAGTAGGAATTAGAGACGAAAAAGGGCTCAGGAAAATAAGAAAAATTTTGTACTGTCCGTTTTCTTTTCAGCAAATAAATTTTGGTTAAATAAATACTGTGTTTGAGTGAACACAGTATTAGAAATATCTGTATTGGCTTAAAATGGATTTCTTGTTGGAGGAAGTAGCCAAACAAGGCATAAGGTGAATGACATCACCTTATCCCTAATTATGACATCATCATTAAGATAAGATAAGATTAGCTTAGGAAATTCAAAACTTGGTCATCAAGTTCTCCTATAGGGGGCAGCCACATGGAGGGTTTTTGTGCAAATTTTTGTGCAATTAGTTTTGCACCAAGGACTTTTGAGCAAAGGAGAATCAAATATTTGCAAAAAAGCCCAAAATTTCCACCTATAAATAGGCTGCCATAGGGGGCGGTTTTGGCTTCAAAAAAATTCTGAAAACAGCCAAACTCTTGCCATTTTATCCCTCAAAAATCCGAACTTCTAAGTGTGAGCAAGAACGGAAGAAAATTTTGCAAAACCGAGAGCAATCGGAGGGTAGGGTGGTCGGATTTCTAGTGAGAAACCAACAAAGTTTTGAAAAAAAAATTTTGAGACCCATTTTGACCATTAGGGCCAGTTCTAGGAGCAGCAAAAGGGAAAGGAGAAAATCCCAAAAGCCAAGCCAAAACTCTTGATTCAAATCAAGGTAATTTCCTTATACTTTAAACTTCTCAATTTAAGTTGCAATTGAGAGATTTAAATGTATTTTCCAATGGTTTGTAAGAGCGTAAGCTCGATTTAAGTTTTTGCCTAAGTTGGATTTAGGGTTGTGCTTGATTTAGATTAAGGGTGGTTTGATTTATGAGTTTAAATTATGAGCTTGCATAGTTTTATGCTTATGCTTGATTGATTTTGTTAAATCGCATGTTAGGGTTCGATAAGTTGTATGTCCCCAATTGAGTTTAAGAATGATGGTTTGGAACGTTAGAAAACCGCTGCATGTGTGTATTAGAGCTCCCGCGGTGGCTGGTTGAGCTAGGTTCCACGTCTAGGACGTAAAACGAACCCTAAACCGAAAACTGCCATTTTCGGGTAAACCTGACCAGTTTCGGGAAAAGTGAAATTTGAGGCCTTTAGAGGCCGAATTTGGAAAAACTTAAAACACGAAAGTTGTTCGGAACGATTTTTCCTAGAGGAAACCGTGGGCCGTTTCCCAAAATAAGGCTCCAATGGCCTCCGTTTACCCCAAAACCCGTGGCTGATTCCCAGACCCAGTTTTCACTCAATTTTTCGGGGTCAGCCAGTTTCAAACAAAAACTGGGACGAATCTAGGCCGAATTGGAATTTTTACAAAATACGAAAGTTTTAGTATTTTTCGAGAGCTACAACTTTTATGAAGAAAACTTTTTCAGATTACGAACTGATTTTTAAATTAGAATCGTTTTTCGAAGGGTGCGCAGGGAATCCGAAAATTCCTGCACCCCTAGTTTTATAAATGTTTTTAGAAAACTGTTTTTCTACTACAAACTATCGTTTTGATTATGGAAAACTGTTCCAAGGGCAGTTTTCAACCTCAAATGATTTTATAAAACATTAATCCAAGAGTTTGAATTTTTACGATTTAAGTAAAGGATTTCTATAAGTTAAAAATGAAGTTTTGGGATTAATTTCCCTAAATTTTCCAAGTAAGGGAAATTAATTTTTCAAGTTAGAATATAGCAAGCGACTAGTTTACGAAAGGTAACCGGGAGGTATACCCGAGTTACTGGGCTTAGCCTCAAAGCCCAAGGTTGACCATAGTTGACCAAGGGTTGACTATTAGTTGATCAGATATCGACTTTAACCCAACAGTTAATTAAGGGTTACCCAATGTAATCCTATAGGATACCAAGGCATGTGTGGGGGGACATATAACTAGAATGTTGGAAAAGTTACCAACTTTTATAGGATTCTTATCCTATGTTCTTTTAATAACAGGAAGGAACCTGCAATTGCAATCCGAGTTAAGACATCAGAACCCGGAATCTAGCAAATCAGGCAAGTATCAAACCTCACCTACAGTATGAAAATAGTAAAGACTATTTTCAAGTATACTTGCTATGTTGTGCCATGATGTGTGATGCAGTGCTATGTTTATAAAAGTGCTATATTTACAGAAGTGCTATGTTTATAAAAGTGCTATATTTACAAAAGTGCTATGTTTATAAAAGTGCTATGTTCACAAAAGTGCTATATTTACAAAAGTGCCATGTTTACAAAAATGTCATGGTTTCAGAAATGCCATATTTTCAAAAATGCCATGATTCCAGAAGTGACATGTTTTCAAGAAGGCCATATTATGGCAAATGTTAGTATGATATGACATAGTGACATCATGAAATATGTTCACTAATGTTAAATCACATGGTAAGATAATCAAGTAAGGTGTCGTACCAACCTCCCCTAATCAAGGAGGCTACAGTTTAGTATTACCTTCCGTGATCGAAATTCGTGATCGTGAAGGGTCCAGTTAGAATTCCCAGAACTGTTAGGGCCTTGCAAACCCTAGCTTTATCTGGAGGCTGCGCGCTTTTGGTACGAACACTACGGGCCCACAGTTAGGACAAGATAATAAAGATTGAGTCTATAATGAAACATAAGACATTCAATCAATCATAAATGGTTCATGCATGAGTTAGTGTTGTTTGCCATGTTCTCAAGATGCTTATAATGTTTTGTGAGATTATGTTTGAACTTGCTGGGCGAAAGCTCACCTTTATATTTCATACTGTAGGTAAGAAGCCTGCAATTTAATTGGTGGGCTATGCGGACGATGCGGCGGGTGAAGGGCGGTGTGGGATACCACTACGCATAAATTTTTCGCATTTGATTTTCAGTAGTATGTTAATATTTCAAAAATAAATTATGTTTTGTTATTTGTAAGTAGTTTAAAGACACAAAAAGTTACTATCAGTATAGTCTGTTATATAACAAGCTTTTCTTTATAAGATAACTTATGTGTATATGTTTTAAAAAAAAAATTTATCTCAAATTTTCAAGTAAAGAACAAGTATGTATGGTGTCGACCTGGCTTGGGAAGTCGGGGCGTCACAGTTTGGTATCAGAGCGGTATCCTGCCAACCTACTTCACTTCGCCTCACATCGCTCCGCAACGGTCCAAGTAAGTTATGTTGTTTTCTTACTATTAGAATTAGTTAAGATCTTATGGGTATAGTAAGTATCTTCCTTCAACGATCATGCTGGAAAATGTTGGACACGGGGATAACGTTGGGTGGTGCCTTAGCTTGGTGATGGCAATTAGGTGACATACGGAAATAATCGAAAGTTTTATATCTTTCCAACAGTTATAGTTATGTACTCCTGATGTGAAGGAGATATGAACAAGATCGTGATTAATTCAGATATGTTCGTATTATACTTTTATATGGAAAGAATATTATGGTTCTATATAAAAGAAATGATTTTATTAATTTTATTAATAAAAGAAGCTAAGTATATTTTTTATTTCCGTATAGAGCCATGCCACCTAAGCGTAGAAGAGCACCGATCCAAGAAGTTGATCTTGCGGCCCAGCTGAACGAACTAAGACAGATGATGTTAGCCCAACAGCAAGAGATAGGGGGGCTTAGAGCTCAGTTGGCTCAGCGGAATCAGGGACCTCCTGATGTCGAGGTACCACCAGCACCTGTGAATCGGCCTGCTGCACCGGAAATTCCTGATGTTGACCCGGTGATCCCAGAGAACCCCATAGCTCCCGAAGTACCTGTTGCACCGGTAGCTGTTCCACCAGCACCCCGAGTTCGCACTCCGGAGGAACTATATGACAGTTTTCGGCGCATGAAGGCACCAGAATTCGAGGGGTCTACAAACCCAATTGACGCCGACAACTGGTTGATTGACCTCCAGGTTATCCTGAACTTCCTTAGGCTCAGTGATCAAGAGAAGATCCTCTGTGCATCCTTCGTGCTGAAGAAAGATGCTCGCCTTTGGTGGGAAACAGTCCAGATCCGGTGGGATGTTACCCAAATGACTTGGGAGGACTTTGTGGACGAATTTAAAGAGAAATACTTCAACACTGAAGTTATGGAAGCTCAACAGGACGAACTCAGTAATTTTCGCCAGGGAAATCTGTCGGTAGCTGAGGCAGTGCAAAAGTTTGAGCAACTAGCACGTCTCTGTCCTCACCTCTTCAGTTCCGAAAGGGACAGAGTGCGAAAGATGATGAAGATGTTCCGTTCGGATTTGGCGGTGGTGATCAACAGTGGACCCTATCCACCAACCACCGTTGCAGATTGTGTCAGCCGAGCAGTTCGAGCTGAATACTGGGTAGGGCAGAACAGAGAACAACGGGCCAAGTTTTACCAGGAGAAGAGGGAAGAAAAGGCCCAATTTAAACAGAACCAAGTCAAGCAAGGCCAGACCTCACAACAAAAAGGTCAAGGAGGACCTTTGGGTCAAAACAACAACAGGCAATACGGCAGCAATCAGCAGAAAAGGAAGTGGAATGCAGGAAGACAGGGGAATCAACAGAATTTTCCCCAGAAGAATAATACTCCTAATAGCAATAGTTACCCCACTTGCCAGAAATGTGGGAAGAAACACCTGGGAGAGTGCCGTGCTGGAGATGGTCGCTGTTTTCTATGTGGCAAGGAAGGCCACTATGCTAGAAGCTGCAATCTCAATCCCCAGAGTCCGCAGAATCAACAGAGAGGACAGGGATCTCAACTTCACGCTGCACAGATGAAGCTCGAGGGACCTGCAATCTCTCAAGGCAGGCTGGAAGCTCCGGAACCTCAGGGACGCATCTACGCCTATACAAAAGAGGATGTTCAGGCTGGACCTTCCACCGTGGTGACAGGTCAGCTTCCTTTTGCCCAACAAGATGCTTACGTGTTAATTGATTCTGGAGCCACGCATTCATTCACATCACCTAGGTTCGCTAAGAAACTAGGTAGAGCTAGTGATAGAATTGGAAGAACATTTAGGACTGCATTACCCTCCGGGGAGATTTTGTTGTCTGATTATTGGATACGTCACGTTCCAATAATTATATGTGGTAGGGAAATGTATGTCAACTTGATCATCATTGACCTATACGACTACGATGTCATCTTGGGTATGGACTTCTTGGGGAAGTACAACGCCGTTATCGACTGTCCACGACGAACTGTCATGTTCAAGCCAATGGGAGGCGAGGAGTTTATTTTCAGAGGATCTACTCCAAAACAGCCGAAGATGTTTATTTCGGCGCTAAAGGCTAGAAAATTGTTGTCAGAAGGATGTATGGGATTTCTAGCCAACGCGGTGGATAAGACGCAAGAGACTGAGAGCAGACCGGAAGAAGTACCGATAGTCAAGGAGTTTATAGAAGTTTTTCCTGAAGAATTGCCAGGGTTACCACCAGAACGAAAGATCTCTTTTGAGATTGAATTACTGCCTGGATCAGCACCAGTATCTAAGGCACCTTACAGGATGGCGCCTGCCGAACTTAAAGAACTGCAGATTCAGTTGCAGGAGCTTCTGGATCGAGGATTCATTCGTCAAAGCTACTCGCCATGGGGAGCCCCAGTTCTGTTCGTTAAAAAGAAAGATGGCACTCTTAGGATGTGCATTGACTATCGGGAGTTAAACAAGATAACCATCAAGAACAAGTATCCGTTGCCTCGGATCGACGACTTGTTTGATCAGCTGAGAGGAGCTTCAATTTTTTCGAAGATTGACTTACGATCCGGATATCATCAGCTCCGAATTAGGGAAGGAGATGTCCCCAAGACGGCTTTTCGTACGCGATATGGACATTACGAGTTCCTCGTTATGCCATTCGGATTGACAAATGCTCCAGCAGCCTTTATGGACCTGATGAATCGAGTATTCAAGGATTACTTGGATAAGTTTGTTATCGTCTTTATAGATGATATCTTGATTTATTCTAGGTCAAAGGGGGAGCACGAGGAGCACCTAAGGATCACTCTGCAGATTTTGAAGCAAAACCAGCTCTACGCTAAATTCACTAAGTGTGAATTCTGGCTGGAAAAGGTCCATTTCTTAGGACATGTGGTCTCTAAGGACGGCATATCTGTGGATCCGGCTAAGATTGAAGCAGTAAGTGAATGGCCAGCTCCGAAAAACGTCACCGAAATACGTAGTTTCCTCGGCCTGGCGGGCTACTACCGACGTTTTGTTGAAGGATTTGCAAAGATTGCAGCACCGCTCACCGCACTTACACGGAAAGGAAAGAAGTACGAATGGACTGCAAAATGTGAAGAGCACTTCCAAGAGCTGAAAAATAGGCTGACTCGCGCACCAATCCTCACAATTCCGAATGTGGAGGAAGGAAACTTCGTAATATACAGCGATGCTTCCAAGATAGGATTGGGAGCCGTTCTCATGCAGAATGGGAAGGTGATCGCTTATGCTTCACGACAGCTTAAGGATCATGAGAAGAACTATCCGACGCATGATTTGGAACTTGCGGCGGTAGTATTTGCGCTCAAAATCTGGAGACACTACCTTTATGGTATCAAGTGTGAAGTTTACACGGATCATCAGAGTTTGAAGTATATCTTCACACAAAAGGAGCTTAACATGAGGCAAAGGAGATGGCTCGAACTGGTGAAGGATTATGACATAGACATCCGTTACCATCCAGGGAAGGCTAACAAAGTAGCAGATGCCCTTAGTCGGAAGTCATCTTCCACGTTAATGTCCCTACAATCGTTGATCGAACCTCTTCAGAAGGAGCTAGAGGAAGCTGGAATAGAGCTTATCACGGAAAGTTTAGCTGCCTTAACCTTTCAACCTACCATTTTGGATGGCATGAAGGAGCGACAAGAAGAAGATGCCTCGCTGCTCAGAACAAAGAATGAGGTCTTAGAAGGAAAGGAGTCGGATTTCAACATATCTGATGAGGGCATACTCTATCAGAAAAATAGATTATGCATTCCTAACGAGGACGAATTGAAGAAGCAAATCATGAAGGAGGCTCATGAGACCCCATATTCCGTTCATCCCGGAGCCACAAAGATGTATCAAGACTTGAAGGAAAGCTTTTGGTGGCCTAAAATGAAGAATGATGTTGCAACTTTCGTCAGTAAATGCCTCACGTGTCAAAGGGTCAAGGCAGAACATCAACGTCCAGGGGGAGAATTGCAGAAAATTTCCATTCCAGAATGGAAATGGGACCAAGTGACCATGGACTTTGTAGTTGGTCTACCCCGAACTCCCAGTGGCAACGACGCTGTTTGGGTGGTTGTTGATCGTTTGACGAAGTCTGCACACTTTATTGCCATCAAGCTTAGCTTTTCAGTAGAGCAGCTAGCGGAATTATACGTCGCGCAAATCGTTCGCTACCATGGGATTCCGAAATCGATTATCTCGGATCGTGATGGACGATTCACTTCTAAATTTTGGAAGAGTGTACATCAAGCCATGGGTACAAAGCTCACTTTTAGTACGGCTTTTCACCCTCAAACGGATGGACAATCAGAGAGGACCATTCAGACCCTAGAAGACATGTTGCGAGCATGCGTGATGGATTTCAAAGGGACTTGGGATAAGAAGCTTCCTTTGATCGAGTTCTCGTACAACAACAGTTTTCAAGCTTCAATTGGAATGGCTCCTTATGAAGCCCTGTACGGGAGAAGATGTAGATCTCCAGTCCACTGGTATGAGACAAGAGAGAAGGAACTTGTATCCACGGATTTTATTCGGAAAACCACTGAGGCCGTGAAACTCATACGCCGACGGATGGAAACTGCATTTAGTCGACAAAAGAGCTACGCCGACAAACGCAGAAGACCTCTAGAATTCCAAGTAGGAGACTTGGTTTTTCTCAAAGTTGCTCCATTCAAAGGAGTTATGAGATTCGGAAAGAAGGGAAAATTAAGTCCAAGATACATAGGGCCATTCGAAATACTGGAAAGAGTTGGTAATGTGGCCTATAGGTTGGCTTTGCCTCCAGAATTAGCATATGTACACAACGTATTTCATGTGTCGATGCTAAAGAAGTACATTTCGGACCCATCCCATGTATTGGACCACGAACCAATTGAGGTCCACGAGGATATGACATATGAAGAGAAGCCGGTTCAAATCTTGGCACGAGAAGAGAAGGTGCTAAGGAACAAGGTTATACCTTTAGTTAAGGTCCTATGGCGAAATCATGAGGTTGAGGAGGCAACATGGGAACGCGAGGAAGATATGAAGAAAAGCTACCCAGAATTGTTCTGATTTTCGAGGACGAAAATTCTTTAAGGAGGGTAGATTGTAATATCCAAAATTTTTACGAACTCATGATTTTCTTGTATATAAGAAATCTAAAGCTCGTATTATGTGTTTATGTGTAATTTTATGAAAATTATGAATATTAATACAAGATTCATGATTTTATCAGTATAAGGTTGAGTTCTCGGTAAATTAATTATGAGACTCCATAACAGGCCTTTTTATGGAAAAAGGTATGACGGAATTTCGTAAACTTATGTTGGTCAAAGTTTGATCAAAAAGTCAAAAGTTGACCAGAATAGTCAGAGGTTGACTAGAGTAAGACGGTACTGTGTTATGATTCGCAGTATGGAAGAATATTGCAAAAAAACCCGTCTTTATGATAGAGATAGCACGAATAGGTTTTAAAAACCACCTTAGAAAATCAAGCACACCGAGTAGGAATTAGAGACGAAAAAGGGCTCAGGAAAATAAGAAAAATTTTGTACTGTCCGTTTTCTTTTCAGCAAATAAATTTTGGTTAAATAAATACTGTGTTTGAGTGAACACAGTATTAGAAATATCTGTATTGGCTTAAAATGGATTTCTTGTTGGAGGAAGTAGCCAAACAAGGCATAAGGTGAATGACATCACCTTATCCCTAATTATGACATCATCATTAAGATAAGATAAGATTAGCTTAGGAAATTCAAAACTTGGTCATCAAGTTCTCCTATAGGGGGCAGCCACATGGAGGGTTTTTGTGCAAATTTTTGTGCAATTAGTTTTGCACCAAGGACTTTTGAGCAAAGGAGAATCAAATATTTGCAAAAAAGCCCAAAATTTCCACCTATAAATAGGCTGCCATAGGGGGCGGTTTTGGCTTCAAAAAAATTCTGAAAACAGCCAAACTCTTGCCATTTTATCCCTCAAAAATCCGAACTTCTAAGTGTGAGCAAGAACGGAAGAAAATTTTGCAAAACCGAGAGCAATCGGAGGGTAGGGTGGTCGGATTTCTAGTGAGAAACCAACAAAGTTTTGAAAAAAAATTTTGAGACCCATTTTGACCATTAGGGCCAGTTCTAGGAGCAGCAAAAGGGAAAGGAGAAAATCCCAAAAGCCAAGCCAAAACTCTTGATTCAAATCAAGGTAATTTCCTTATACTTTAAACTTCTCAATTTAAGTTGCAATTGAGAGATTTAAATGTATTTTCCAATGGTTTGTAAGAGCGTAAGCTCGATTTAAGTTTTTGCCTAAGTTGGATTTAGGGTTGTGCTTGATTTAGATTAAGGGTGGTTTGATTTATGAGTTTAAATTATGAGCTTGCATAGTTTTATGCTTATGCTTGATTGATTTTGTTAAATCGCATGTTAGGGTTCGATAAGTTGTATGTCCCCAATTGAGTTTAAGAATGATGGTTTGGAACGTTAGAAAACCGCTGCATGTGTGTATTAGAGCTCCCGCGGTGGCTGGTTGAGCTAGGTTCCACGTCTAGGACGTAAAACGAACCCTAAACCGAAAACTGCCATTTTCGGGTAAACCTGACCAGTTTCGGGAAAAGTGAAATTTGAGGCCTTTAGAGGCCGAATTTGGAAAAACTTAAAACACGAAAGTTGTTCGGAACGATTTTTCCTAGAGTAAAACGTGGGCCGTTTCCCAAAATAAGGCTCCAATGGCCTCCGTTTACCCCAAAACCCGTGGCTGATTCCCAGACCCAGTTTTCACTCAATTTTTCGGGGTCAGCCAGTTTCAAACAAAAACTGGGACGAATCTAGGCCGAATTGGAATTTTTGCAAAATACGAAAGTTTTAGTATTTTTCGAGAGCTACAACTTTTATGAAGAAAACTTTTTCAGATTACGAACTGATTTTTAAATTAGAATCGTTTTTCGAAGGGTGCGCAGGTAATCCGAAAATTCCTGCACCCCTAGTTTTATAAATGTTTTTAGAAAACTGTTTTTCTACTACAAACTATCGTTTTGATTATGGAAAACTGTTCCAAGGGCAGTTTTCAACCTCAAATGATTTTATAAAACATTAATCCAAGAGTTTGAATTTTTACGATTTAAGTAAAGGATTTCTATAAGTTAAAAATGAAGTTTTGGGATTAATTTCCCTAAATTTTCCAAGTAAGGGAAATTAATTTTTCAAGTTAGAATATAGCAAGCGACTAGTTTACGAAAGGTAACCGGGAGGTATACCCGAGTTACTGGGCTTAGCCTCAAAGCCCAAGGTTGACCATAGTTGACCAAGGGTTGACTATTAGTTGATCAGATATCGACTTTAACCCAACAGTTAATTAAGGGTTACCCAATGTAATCCTATAGGATACCAAGGCATGTGTGGGGGGACATATAACTAGAATGTTGGAAAAGTTACCAACTTTTATAGGATTCTTATCCTATGTTCTTTTAATAACAGGAAGGAACCTGCAATTGCAATCCGAGTTAAGACATCAGAACTCGGAATCTAGCAAATCAGGCAAGTATCAAACCTCACCTACAGTATGAAAATAGTAAAGACTATTTTCAAGTATACTTGCTATGTTGTGCCATGATGTGTGATGCAGTGCTATGTTTATAAAAGTGCTATATTTACAGAAGTGCTATGTTTATAAAAGTGCTATATTTACAAAAGTGCTATGTTTATAAAAGTGCTATGTTTATAAAAGTGCTATGTTTATAAAAGTGCTATGTTTATAAAAGTGCTATGTTCACAAAAGTGCTATATTTACAAAAGTGCCATGTTTACAAAAATGTCATGGTTTCAGAAATGCCATATTTTCAAAAATGCCATGATTCCAGAAGTGACATGTTTTCAAGAAGGCCATATTATGGCAAATGTTAGTATGATATGACATAGTGACATCATGAAATATGTTCACTAATGTTAAATCACATGGTAAGATAATCAAGTAAGGTGTCGTACCAACCTCCCCTAATCAAGGAGGCTACAGTTTAGTATTACCTTCCGTGATCGAAATTCGTGATCGTGAAGGGTCCAGTTAGAATTCCCAGAACTGTTAGGGCCTTGCAAACCCTAGCTTTATCTGGAGGCTGCGCGCTTTTGGTACGAACACTACGGGCCCACAGTTAGGACAAGATAATAAAGATTGAGTCTATAATGAAACATAAGACATTCAATCAATCATAAATGGTTCATGCATGAGTTAGTGTTGTTTGCCATGTTCTCAAGATGCTTATAATGTTTTGTGAGATTATGTTTGAACTTGCTGGGCGAAAGCTCACCTTTATATTTCATACTGTAGGTAAGAAGCCTGCAATTTAATTGGTGGGCTATGCGGACGATGCGGCGGGTGAAGGGCGGTGTGGGATACCACTACGCATAAATTTTCCGCATTTGATTTTCAGTAGTATGTTAATATTTCAAAAATAAATTATGTTTTGTTATTTGTAAGTAGTTTAAAGATACAAAAAGTTACTATCAGTATAGTCCGTTATATAACAAGCTTTTCTTTATAAGATAACTTATGTGTATATGTTTTTAAAAAAAAATTTATCTCAAATTTTCAAGTAAAGAACAAGTATGTATGGTGTCGACCTGGCTTGGGAAGTCGGGGCGTCACAGGCGTGATCCTAGTTCATGTTGCTATTTTGATCTTGGCACCGTCACCATCGACTGTTGTGGCCGGCGGGGAGTGATTGAGACATACGAACAAGGAAGAGAAAGGAAAGAGGAGAGAGATTCTCATAGAGTATTTTTGGGTTTTTACATTACTCTTTATTCTAAATATGATATTTAGTACTAATATTTTAGATTATGTTATAATTTTAAAGTTATGTAGTATATTATTCTATTTTGGTCTTTCTCCCATATGTATATGCCTTTCGTTATTTATTTGATTATGTAATTGTAATTTATATGTATATGTGTTCCTTTTTATAGTACTTTTATGGGGTTTATAACTGAATGGTCTTTTTTTTTTTAAATGAGTTTATTAATAAATGATCCAAGTTTTAAAAATTAGTTAAAAGCCTAAGTTTTTAAAAATTAGTTAGAAGGCCTTTTTTCCTCTTATAATGGTTAATCAATTTTATAATTAGTCAATCACTGATTTATTATATTATATAGTTAATCAACTATTGATTAATCAATTAATTATGATCGACCATAATAACTACCAAATTTGTTCTAAGATTTGAAAACGGGTAATCAAATGGAAATTTGCAAGCAAGAAGTTCATAAAAGAAGCTTTCAACGTCGTTGTCAGAAGAATTTACTCGAAAATTTGGTCTCTGTACTCATCAGCTTCCAAGAAATTTTCTGTACTCATAGATAATTGGGCTCTGTTTCATCTTAAAACAGAGGAACTCTGTTGTGTACTATAAAATACCTCATCCAAAGCGACTGTTAACCGTCCGATTTACATACTCTTTGAATTTTATTTGATTTGATCAATATTCAGTAACAAACACAACTGATTGTTATACATTCTCTATCACATAAGCCGCCCTCAACATAGAAGAGGAAGAAACACCGACTGCTAAACCTTACTCGATTGTTTTGTGCTGACTCAAGGATTATCGGTCGAATATTTACTTTATTTAATATTCAGTTTATCGGATTAGTGCATGGCATTACTTTTATTTTAGGATTAATTCATGACGCGATTTTTCAAAATAAATGAGTTCCTTGTTCATTCCGCCATCCTACCCAATGAACCATTAGGATTCGTTTTCAATAGAATCTTATATAATCAGGGATTCTATCGTTGGATGGTTATAAAATACAGAAGGCATTTGATTGATCATAAGTAATGCTGTGTGTTGTAAGGTGCAGTACCAACTTATAATTGGCAAAGTCATAGGTTCAATTCCTACTGGATGCACACCAATGGGACCACAATGGCGTAAACCTCGAATCGGACGGTGAACGTACGGCGTATGAATTTTTTGTCTATTAATTCGTGAAGATTTATGTTTGGAAAATTAGGCGTTAACAATAGATCCGTGTACGATATGTTAAAACAGAATTGTAGAAAATGATGGAACTTTATGTCACGTTGTAGAAGACTCCGTGGTCCGTGGACCAATAGCCTAGTCGTAGTTGGAAATTTCTAGCAAGTATTCTGAAGAATTTTAGTGAGACTCGGAACTAAAGATGTGGTCCAAGATATGGACTAGGCTTACTAAAAAATGGCCAGCAAGTGTTTAGAAGACTTTTAGTAAGACTCGGAACTTTCGATGTGGTCCAATCTCTTGGGGACAATGGAAAACTTTCGAGGATAACCTTTGTTCTTATCTAGAACAATTTCAATAGTAGATATATCGTTTGCATTTTGGTTCTGAATTTGAACATTTCTAAGCATCAAGTTTTTCTTTCTTTAGGATTTGTAACTATTTCAAAACTGAAGGTACAAAAACAAAATGCATATAACAAAAGCACTTGATATGTCCCGTCAAATTAATGGGATCAGAAAACGTTTTCAACAATTTATCAAGAGTGCATCATTAATGGCACTTTATTTAATTTGGCTGCAAACCATCATCAGACCTGTATTCGTACGAATTTTGAATCAAACTTATCTCCATAGAGCTTTCATCGGATGGAACGGATGACCAAGTTGTATCTGGTGTCCCTAGAGAACTTCTTACGTTTCTATCTTGTGGAAATAGGCAAGGCTTTTGAGGCATTTGCAGGTTCTCGACTTCGTCTTCGAGCATCTCTATGACTTTGTTCATCGATGGGCGATCACAAGGCTTTAACTGTATGCACCATAATGCTACTATGATCATCTTCTTTATTGTCTTCTTTTCATCCTCAGTGGCATCTTGAATGTCGATGTCCTTTCCGGTACTGAATTGGTCGTATATCCAAAGAGGAAAATAACTTGAACATGAGTTCTCCGTCCCCACATTCCCGTTTTTCCTTCTATTCGCCATTTCCATCAACAACATTCCGAAACTATAGACATCAGCTTTGTATGAGACTCCTCCAATGTTTTTGTAAAACAACTCTGGAGCAATGTATCCGATCGTTCCTCTAGCAGCTGTCAAAGACACTATACTATTGTCAAGAGGGCATAACCTTGCGAGTCCAAAATCCGAGACCTTTGAAACAAAATTCTCATCAAGAAGGATGTTGTGAGGTTTAATGTCAAAATGCAGAATCTGCATGTCGCATCCCCTATGGAGATATTCGATACCACGTGCAACTCCAAGTGAGATCTCGAATATTTGCTTACAGCTTAATAAGTTAATTTCTTGTTTAGAGAAAATGTACTTATCAAGAGATCCATTAGGCATGAAGTCGAATATGAGACCACGCTTCGATCCCTCGACACAGAAACCTATTAGCTGCACAACATTGACGTGGTGAATCCTTCCGATGGTAGCAACTTCATTAATGAAATCTTGCCAGTTGGTGCCTTTAGATTTACCCAACATCTTGACCGCTACAAAATGACCACTACGAAGCTTTCCTTTGTACACGGAGCCAAAGCCTCCCTCGCCTAGCTTGTCCTTGAATCCCTTGGTCATCTTTTTATGTCCGAGTACGAGTATCTTATAGGCGCTAGGTTGTTCTGACTTTGGAGGAATTTTCTATTTCTTCGTACATAGAAAAATGCCGTCTTCTCCACTTATAAATCAAAAAGCCGATCAGAAATATAAGCCCAGCTATTGTTCTTGGTGTCAAAGCACTCACTGCAGGAAACATTACGTGACAAGTAAATTTGCAATAATTTCTACCGTGAAATCTAGGCTCTTGTGCAATGTCGAAACCGAATTATGAAAAAATAAAAGCAATAGCCTTTTTTAAAAACTTAGTCAGGAGAAAATTATGAGTAGATTTGAATGTCTTACCAACGAACTTGTACCCTCCTTTGATGAAAAGGTAAAATGCAAATAACGAAGCAAGAAAATTCTATCAGAAAGAAAAACATACAGCGAAAACTTGCACAAATAGTATCAACCAGGCATTTAAGTGCAGAATTGAAAAAACCCGACGGGCAAATTTTCCCTATCAAACACACTGATCCCCTATCAAAAAAGATTCAAAATTTTCCCTTTCGGGCTAAAATTATCAAATACTTGTTTCGGTGATTCAATGTAAAAGAAGGATTTTTCACTAATAATTCGATAGTCAAAAATCAAAATCATTCCATTCCGTTGATTAGAAAAAAAGAATATCATAAACAAGTGAGCCAGAGAAAACAGAATCTTACGTTGAAGGTAGGCGAGAAACGTGTGGAAAGGATCTGCATTAGCGAAAATAACGTTGAACAAGTTATTACAATACTGAATTGTGGATCAAAATGCAAAATAAACAAATAAATAAATAAATTCAATCTGCTTTGCACTTACTACACCCAAATGATACTCTGTAGTCTATGAAGGAGCAGCCGGATAAACACGAAACCTTCTTCGGGCCTCTATCATGAACATAGCAAAGACGGACTCCGGTTTTATCAAAACTCTGCACCCACGAAAGCTCGAAACCTTGTACTAGTGCATTGTGAATATCATCGGCGTTCTTGTAACTCGTCTTTCGCTTCGTTATGAGAGACATTTGCTCTACACAGCAAGACTCCTTCAAATCAGAAAAAGTACTTAAGCCTCCATCCAGCACATAATAGTAAGAGCGCCTTTCAGCTCGGGCCAAACTAGAATCACCAGATGAACAACTACCCTTGAATATGCAAGGACTTTCTATGTAGCCCGAAGAATTCACCGGCTTTTCGCAGGTGAAGAATATTATAGTCTGCGAAAGAGTAGTACTATTTTTTAAAGTCGCCTTGGGAAAACCAGACATGGACGCTTGTTTCAGAAATCCATACCTGATTTCCGGTTCATAAAGATACGGATCCCAGTCAGGAAAAAACTCGCTAGATTTGGACAAAGTGTTGATAGGAATGGAGGAGCAATTTTTTCCCTCAACACCGGGATCCACAACCCGAATCGTGTAGTTGTCATAGTTGATCGCTTGTACAACGTATCTTTTCGGAAGTTCATCCAGGCGCAGGGCCATTTCGTCGGGATAAAAGTAGAGCACAGTGACGTTATTCTCGCAAGAAAGGTTATACCGGAGATCACCGCAGTGCAAAGGGTCGTTTTCAAGTCGGAAAGGAGAGGCTATTTTGGGGATGTTACCACATGAAGTGAACAGAGATGATCATCTGTTGCATAGCAAGGCTTGCCGGACAGGATCATCACCGTAAGGAGCGGTACGAGCACCGCAGCAATGAGCCGCACCACCGACATCGAGGAGAAGGAGAAAGCTTTGCCACACAAAAGTAGTCTAGTATGGCGTCCACACATAAAGCAGAAGCATCTTCTTTGAAAAAATAATAAAAATAAAACTAGTGCAGTATGGCGTCCATTGTTGGACCACAACCATTCCAAGTCAATCTTATCGGTTTCAATTTTTTTTTTTTTTTTTTTTCCTTATACAGAAATATAAATATCATTTTTCCTTGCAAGTTGAGTTAGTGGGAGATAATAAAAAACTTATTTCTTAGCAGAAAGGAAAGTTCTTGAGAGGCTTCAAAACAGAGTAAATTATCTGGATTAGTACTTGCAAAAAAAAAAAAAAAAAAAAAAAAAAAAAAAAAAAGTTTGTTTCCAAAGGAAATATAATCTCTTGTCTTTGCTTGTTGTTTTTTGTACTAGCCGCGGCATCCGATCAAGTAGCGGAACGAATTAGCGACCGATGCGAAGAATCGCGATGCGGGGGAGATGGTCCGCCAATCAAATTCCCTTTCCGGCTCAAAAACGGCACGGTGAAAGCGTCACACGACGACTGTGGCTATCCCGGGTTCGAGCTATTCTGCGTCGGGAACGAAACGGCACTGGAGCTCCCAATTCCCACAAAGTACTTATTCGTAAGTAAAATAGACTATCTTACACAAGAAATTTACTTGTACAACACGGATGAATGTGGCCTTGTGCAACAAGATTGGAGATTATTCACCAACTTTTCGATATCTCCTTTCGAGTTCGTACATGATGTCGGATCTACGCTTTTCGAATGCCCTATGAGGCGTAGTTTGCTGCGATTTTATAGCGATCAGGAATGTCCGTCGAGCGACCGCGGTCGTTACGTCACGGTTCTGCCTTCATACTACGGCATTGAATTGAGCTTGTCTGATCTTGTGTCATGCTCCAAGATGTATGATGTTCCCTCAGTTTCATCAAGTCTACTAATGCCAGGCGGGAGATCTAATCCCTCCTCTTCTCCTTTGGTGAAATGGTCCGGACCGGATTACAGACGGTGTGAAGCGAAAGGCAAGCGATGTCGGTTGAGGAAATTATCCGGCGCCGATCAACGGAGTGATGAAACCGAATGTTTTGATCTGTCCAAACCAAGAAGAAAAGGTAATTAATTAAGTTTTTTTTTTTTTATTTTTGTTGCCTAATTAAATAGGATATACAGACTGGTAGATTAGCTTAATATTTTGAATTAGATCCAGATTTGATGCAGCTCGTTACTTTGCATGTGTCTACTAAGACTCTCTGCATTTCGGGCCTCATAGAATATTTTAAAGTTCATAAGCTGCTGTTTTTCAAAGTGTTTAGATAATCGGAAGTTTTCAATTTTTTATTTTTTAAAAATCTCTTATAACTGGGTTTTAAACTTATATTAGAGGGGTTTTTTTTTTTTTTTTGAAATTCTTATATTAGAGTTTTAATAACATATTATTAACTTTCTTACTTCAAAAGTATTCCAATAATTAGGACTTGATAAATTTTCTTAAAAAGATGGTTGGAAGTACTTGTTAAAAAGTCACATCTTTTCTCCGTTGAGTAAACGCAAGTGATCTTTTCTTTAAAAAAAACAAAAAAAAAATTAATAATAATAATAGTAAAAGTGATCTGACTTTCTAGGTGGCTATGTATGGAAAGGATTTAAGGAACTTTTGTCCTTTTCGGCTATTAAACTTGCGTTTTGAACTTGTTTGGGCCTTTCTG
The DNA here is from genome assembly GCA_009761775.1 of Ficus carica. Lineage (NCBI taxonomy): Eukaryota > Viridiplantae > Streptophyta > Magnoliopsida > Rosales > Moraceae > Ficus > Ficus carica. The sequence continues at coordinate 56,123 of VYVB01000515.1, forward strand.
TTTGTGGACAATATGGGCTGCTTTTGGTTGATTGCTGGTAGTTCTAGTCGTTAGGAACTTTTTATGGGAATGCCATATATTCATACTTGGATTGAGTTCTGCCAGGAAAAAAAAAAAAATATATATATATATATATATACACACACACACACACACACACACACACATACATACATTATGATGACCATCTCTGTCATCACATTATATTTCCTTTTTTAGAATACTAAATGTACCTTTAAGTTTTCAGTTTGTAATTGTTGTGATACTGGCCAATAAACGATCACCAGCTGCTTATCAATTAATAACCACCATGATACCGATCAATAACCTCTAGTATCTACCATTACATTAGTCGGCCAATCAACACTGGCCTATTACAGTAACTACTGTGATAGCATTTAATAGCCGTCGGTATCCATAATCATATGTCCAGTTCGTAGTCACTAGCTGGTTATCAATCAACTGTAACGTCCCACCTAGCACAGGCCGTTACCATACATACTTACGTATATTTCATACATACTTAATTGACATAAACAGCGGAAATATATATATATATATTTTTTAACAGTGTGACTCGCGCACGAGAGCGTACATAAAATATAACAAATAATAGGCAATAGTTGTTTAGCATAACTCAACTTAATAAACGTAAATAAAATAAATTCAAAACGCATAGCGGTTCTACATTTCCCACGGTTCACAGTCCGCCAAGCCTCGCCTCTCCATCTTGAATCAGCAATTGCTGGCAGGTTGCTTACCTACAGCATAAACGTAAGACAGTGAGCTTTCGCTCAGCAAGTACAACTATCCTATACCGCGACACAACACAAAATAATATATATAACTAACATAAACTAAGCATAGCATAGCATTACTTAACTTAACTTAGCGTAACTTATCCTACATATACATGAGCCAATTATGCTTTCTTATTCTTTCTTATTGTACATAACTTGCTTACTTAACTTAACTTAACATATGGGCCCTATAAGTGTTCGTACCGGGCGCGCGACTATGAATTGGTTGGGGGTGGCCAATCTTTTTCCAACTCAATCCATAGTCCAACCCGACCTTACGCGGGTCGGTACGACACAGGTAACTTACTTATTTTCATATCATTCTTTATCTTATACTTGATTTCGTTCTTATTATTGGTGAACATACTTTGTGATGTTTCACACAACTAAATCATAGCATGTTTTGATCTTAACATGTTTTTAACACTTCATGACATATACTTAAACATAGCATTTTACACATAAAACATAGCATAAAACATAGCATAAAACTTTTCTTAACACCTAATATAAAACATGTAATTAACATGGCATATAAATAATACAGCAAAACAACACTACAGAACATACAATAAAGCATACATTTAAAGCATACTTAGGCAAGTATCAAATCAAAGCCTATGCTGTAGGCGGTGGTTGTACTTACCTTGTTTAAAACTGCTGTGTCCAGTTATAAGCTCAAGCTTGCTGGGACACCGTTGCGTATCGTATTCTGTTATCGACAAAAAGAGTAAGGATTAGAACTGTTGGTAAACCAACATTCTTATATAACCGTAGTTATATTTCCTTACTTTGCGTTACGTGAACCTACTTGGTTACTTTAAGTAACCCTAAGGTTTAAATCTATCCTACTCGGATTATTATTTCTGACTTTAAATCCCAAAATTTCATTTGTGTTTTCTTTTTAGAAAACCTTATGTTTTTGGCACAAAATCCCTTATTTAATTAAATTTTAAAAATTTAGAAAATCATAAGGTAAAATTGTAAAAATCATCGACTATTAAAAACTGCCTTTGGAACAGTTTTATAACGCCAATTAATCATTAAAAACACAAAAACACCATTTTCTGAACCATTTCTAAAAATTTTGTACAGAAATCTCCCCATTCCCGTACCATCTTTGAAAATCAATTTCATTTAAAAATCTAAGCCGATTTTGGAAAAATTGTCTTCACGAAAGTTTTAGCTATCGCAGAACCCTACAACTTCCGTGTTTTGAGTTTCCCCCAATTCGGCCTCTAAGGGCCTCAAAATTTGCTTTTCCCGAGACTGGGCAAACCCTACCCGAGAAAGCCATTTTTCGGTTTCGATTTCGCTTACGTCCTATTACGTTCACCCTACCTCAACCGAACACATCGGGAGCCTAATTCAAACATGCAGGGACGTTTCAAACGTTCAACATTCAACAAACATATCAACATAAACATTTTACACAATATACAAAAACCCTAAACAAAACAAATACACCTAACATGCATATTAACAACCACCAACAAAAACCCTAAATTTTCAAGCACAAACCCTAATTTCTAAGCTAGGGCAGCAAGAGAAACCAATGAGCTTATGCTCAATACAACCAAGGCTTTAATACATTTAAATTTCTCCAATTGAAATTTAAACTAAAAGCTTGGAGTTCAAGGTTTGTACCTTGCTTTGGATCAAAGAATTTGACTTGGTTGTCCTTCCCTTTGCTCCTCCTTTAGCTGCCGGTTTTTCTTGCCAAATTGGTCCAACTTTTGCAGCCTCCTTTGCCTTGAAAATCAGCCACCACAGCTCCCAAAAATCTGGCCAAAACAGCTCCCAAAACCAGCCAAGGTCTTGGCTTGTTCCCTTGCTCTTTTCCTCCCTATATTCGGCCTTCTTGGCTAAGATAAGTATCAAATTTTTTTTTTTTTTTTGAGCTCTTGTTGGATGCTCAAAGTAGAAAACTAAACCCTAATCCCTCTTGGTTCCACAAAATTTTTCCTCTCTTCCTCCTTAGCTCCCAAAACCGGCCCTAGGAGAAAATGGGTATCCATACTTTCCAAATTTTTCTTTCCTTGCTTTCCTTCCACCAAAAGCCGATCCTCTCACTCTATTTCCTCCTCAATCTTGGCTGCAATTCCTTCCTCTCCTTCACACTCAAAACCGGTTTTGTTCAAGCAAGAAATTTGCAAGAGTTTGGTTGTGTTTTGTAAATTTTTTCTTGATTTAACCCACCCCTATTAATAGAGGTTGAACTTCTTAAAATTGCACAATATGGTCCCTAAAAAAAAATCAGAATTTGCAAGGGAGGGGGTGTAGGTGGTCGGCTTTGCTTGGCTAGAACCAAAGGAAGATTCCATTTTTTTTTTTACTTTCTAACAAACTTAATCCATTAATGATGTAATAATCATAAAGTTAGTGAGGTAAGCCTCCCTAAGGTTTGTTTGCCACCATTCACCTTTAAATAATCCATTTTTCAATTACCACAGGTAATTCCAATACTGAATTCACTTATACGCAGTATTAGTTAATTGAACCGCAGTCCAAAATTCACCTGTGTTTAAATGAACTGTATAAAAACTTTTTCTTAACTCGGAACCACTTGGCCCAAAATATTCTAATTATTGTGCTTGACTTTCTATGGTGGTTTTGAATCCTAAACATGTCATTTTAATCATAAAAAATAGCTTTATGCAGTACAATATTATACTGCGAACTATTAAGTCGTACAACCTTTTTCTTAACGTTTTTCGGGTCAATCTTTGGCTTTCTCGTCCGCCATTGACTTTCTTGTCAACCGCTGACTTTCCCGCCAGATTTTGACTCCCGTGGTCAACAGTTGACTTTTTGGTCAACCGTAGGCGTTTTCGGTCAAACTTTGACCAACATGCAAATTTTGGCGATTTTGCTCCTTTTCGCCTAAAAGGTCATTTGCTTGACTAAGCAATCATTTTCGAGTCTTAGAATATCATAAAACTCACAAAAACGAAATAAAAACCCTTAACCGGGCTTTTTCATGTGTATCTTAAAAATTTGTACAAATTTCTTAAAATAAAAGAAATCGTGTAAATACAGATATACTTGGTATTACAGGGGATGACTTTGAGGAGGATCCTGAGGAGTTGCCACTTGAGGACGGAGAGGCTGACTCCGACGTCTCAGCAGTCACCATAATAGACTTAGATTAGGAGTAGATTGATTGAGTATGTATATATTTTTGTATTTTGAGACTGTATGTATTAGCCTATTACTTTTTGGATATAGGCTTGTACTTATGTAGGATGGTTAAGTGGTAGACACTACCATCACATTTTGACCCTATGTATATATACGGTACGATGACGTAGGCATGTATTTAAAAAAAAATAAAAAATAAAAAAATAAAAAAAATTGGAAGAATTCAAAAACGATGGGGAAAGAGAGAAAAATGGCAGTTAACGGTACTACATGCGGATGTCTAAGATAATTGTTTGACTAATGATGGTAAAAAGTAACATTTGCTCTGAAATATGGTATCTGACGATATCTCACAAGATGTATTCTACTTCTCCTTCCCTATCTGTACTCATGTTCGAAGGAGAAGCCGACGGGTTGATTATCATATAATTTAAATATTTTAAAAAAAGTTGGTTTACCTACAACACACTAAAGCTCTCATGATCTATACGACTTAATAGTTCGCAGTATAATATTGTACTGCATAAAGCTATTTTTTATGATTAAAATGACATGTTTAGGATTCAAAACCACCATAAAAAGTCAAGCACAATAATTAGAATATTTTGGGCCAAGTGGTTCCGAGTTAAGAAAAAGTTTTTATACAGTTCATTTAAACACAGGTGAATTTTGGACTGCGGTTCAATTAACTAATACTGCGTATAAGTGAATTCAGTATTGGAATTACCTGTGGTAATTGAAAAATGGATTATTTAAAGGTGAATGGTGGCAAACAAACCTTAGGGAGGCTTACCTCACTAACTTTATGATTATTACATCATTAATGGATTAAGTTTGTTAGAAAGTTAAAAAAAAAATGGAATCTTCCTTTGGTTCTAGCCAAGCAAAGCCGACCACCTACACCCCCTCCCTTGCAAATTCTGATTTTTTTTTTTAGGGACCACATTGTGCAATTTTAAGAAGTTCAACCTCTATTAATAGGGGTGGGTTAAATCAAGAAAAAATTTACAAAATACAACCAAACTCTTGCAAATTTCTTGCTTGAACAAAACCGGTTTTGAGTGTGAAGGAGAGGAAGGAATTGCAGCCAAGATTGAGGAGGAAATAGAGTGAGAGGATCGGCTTTTGGTGGAAGGAAAGCAAGGAAAGAAAAATTTGGAAAGTATGGATACCCATTTTCTCCTAGGGCCGGTTTTGGGAGCTAAGGAGGAAGAGAGGAAAAATTTTGTGGAACCAAGAGGGATTAGGGTTTAGTTTTCTACTTTGAGCATCCAACAAGAGCTCAAAAAAAAAAAAAAAAATTGGTACTTATCTTAGCCAAGAAGGCCGAATATAGGGAGGAAAAGAGCAAGGGAACAAGCCAAGACCTTGGCTGGTTTTGGGAGCTGTTTTGGCCAGATTTTTGGGAGCTGTGGTGGCTGATTTTCAAGGCAAAGGAGGCTGCAAAAGTTGGACCAATTTGGCAAGAAAAACCGGCAGCTAAAGGAGGAGCAAAGGGAAGGACAACCAAGTCAAATTCTTTGATCCAAAGCAAGGTACAAACCTTGAACTCCAAGCTTTTAGTTTAAATTTCAATTGGAGAAATTTAAATGTATTTAAGCCTTGGTTGTATTGAGCATAAGCTCATTGGTTTCTCTTGCTGCCCTAGCTTAGAAATTAGGGTTTGTGCTTGAAAATTTAGGGTTTTTGTTGGTGGTTGTTAATATGCATGTTAGGTGTATTTGTTTTGTTTAGGGTTTTTGTATATTGTGTAAAATGTTTATGTTGATGTGTTTGTTGAATGTTGGACGTTTGAAACGTCCCTGCATGTTTGAATTAGGCTCCCGACGTGTTCGGTTGAGGTAGGGTGAACGTAATAGGACGTAAGCGAAATCGAAACCGAAAAATGGCTTTCTCGGGTAGGGTTTGCCCAGTCTCGGGAAAAGCAAATTTTGAGGCCCTTAGAGGCCGAATTGGGGGAAACTCAAAACACGGAAGTTGTAGGGTTCTGCGATAGCTAAAACTTTTGTTAGACAATTTTTCCAAAATCGGCTTAGATTTTTAAATGAAATTGATTTTCAAAGATGGTACGGGAATGGGGAGATTTCTGTACAAAATTTTTAGAAATGGTTCAGAAAATGGTGTTTTTGTGTTTTTAATGATTAATTGGCGTTATAAAACTGTTCCAAAGGCAGTTTTTAATAGTCGATGATTTTTACAATTTTACCTTATGATTTTCTAAATTTTTAAAATTTAATTAAATAAGGGATTTTGTGCCAAAAACATAAGGTCTTCTAAAAAGAAAACACAAATGAATTTTTGGGATTTAAAGTCAGAAATAATAATCCGAGTAGGATAGATTTAAACCTTAGGGTTACTTAAAGTAACCAAGTAGGTTCACGTAACGCAAAGTAAGGAAATATAACTACGGTTATATAAGAATGTTGGTTTACCAACAGTTCTAATCCTTACTCTTTTTGTCGATAACAGAATACGATACGCAACAGTGTCCCAGCAAGCTTGAGCTTATAACTGGACACAGCAGTTTTAAACAAGGTAAGTACAACCACCGCCTACAGCATAGGCTTTGATTTGATACTTGCCTAAGTATGCTTTAAATGTATGCTTTATTGTATGTTATGTAGTGTTGCTTTGCTGTGTTATTTATATTTCATGAAGTGTTAAAAACATGTTAAGATCAAAACATGCTATGATTTAGTTGTGTGAAACATCACAAAGTATGTTCACCAATAATAAGAATGAAATCAAGTATAAGATAAAGAATGATATGAAAATAAGTAAGTTACCTGTGTCGTACCGACCCGCGTAAGGTCGAGTTGGACTATGGATTGAGTTGGAAAAAGATTGGCCACCCCCAACCAATTCATAGTCGCGCGCCCGGTACGAACACTTATAGGGCCCATATGTTAAGTTAAGTTAAGTAAGCAAGTTATGTACAATAAGAAAGAATAAGAAAGCATAATTGGCTCATGCATATATAGGATAAGTTACGCTAAGTTAAGTTAAGTAATGCTATGCTATGCTTAGTTTATGTTAGTTAGATATATTATTTTGTGTTGTGTCGCGGTATAGGATAGTTGTACTTGCTGAGCGAAAGCTCACTGTCTTACGTTTATGCTGTAGGTAAGCAACCTGCCAGCAATTGCTGATGCAAGATGGAGAGGCGAGGCTTGGCGGACTGTGAACCGTGGGAAATGTAGAACCGCTATGCGTTTTGAATTTATTTTATTTACGTTTATTAAGTTGAGTTATGCTAAACAACTATTGCCTATTATTTGTTATATTTTATGTACGCTCTCGTGCGCGAGTCACACTGTTAAAAAAAAAAATATTTCCGCTGTTTATGTCAATTAAGTATGTATGAAATATACGTAAGTATGTATGGTAACGGCCTGTGCTAGGCGGGTCGTTACATCCCCCTTATCTGGCCACCCATAGAATACTGGCTCGTGCTCAGGATCCTCGTCGTCGCTCGATATCATGATGAGTGGGGGGTCCTCTGGCAGGTCATCGAGAGCGTCCATGTCATCGTTCGTAGCCTCGTCGTCGGCCTCGGCCTCCTGAGCTGGTACCTCATGCTCCGGATCAGCGGCCATCGGGTCCTCTAGATCAACAGGACCCGGCTCGTATACCGGCTCTGGCTCGTACGCCGGCTCTGGCTCATACACCGGCTCTGGCTCGCCGATGTCGTCAGCCGGTGCCCCTGGCTCTACCGGGCCAGCCTGCATGGCATGAACGATGGCCTCCGCCCCCATAATATACTCAATCATGTGTCCCACCGTCATGTCGGGTGTGGCTGCTGGGACGTACTGTCGGATCGGGGGAGGTAATCCGTGGCGAAGGACCAATAGGGCCTGCATCCCCGGGCTGGGTAAATCCTGGGGAACGTGAGAAAGCATCGCCTCCTGGAATCTCCGGCAATAATGCCCCATAGTCTCAGCTGGATATGCACGCCAATCCTCGATAAAATGATAGTAGCGCTCGAAGTGCTTATCCTGATAAATCTCAGGATCCCGGTAAGGTGCGTCCGCCCCCGCGTCCAGTATCGGGCCGTAGCGAGCGATCACTAAGGTACGGAAATGTCCCCACGTGCGCTCTGGCAAAGCTGGCTCTCCCAGCGTCATCCACCAAGTACGGGCGTCACCCCGCAGACAACGGCTGGCTAAAGAGACCTAAAGACGAGCCTGGATATGACTCGTACTGAAAATCGACTCTATGTCGTACAGCCATGCTGCCAATGCCACGGTCCGTCTAGTGCCATCGAACAGTAGAGGGAACGTCTCGTAAAACGAGGTAACCGCCTCTCGATCCTCCTCCACTCGGACGGGGTCCATGATGTCGTATCTATAGGCACATAATAAAGATTAATACATTAAAATAAAATTTTTAACTTACAATGATGGCGGCGATGGCAGGCTGACTGTGAAACCAAGTCGCAGGAAACCGCTTTGATACCAACTCTGTAACGACCCGCCTAGCACAGGCCATTACCATACATACTTACGTATATTTCATACATACTTAATTGACATAAACAGCGGAAATTTTTTTTTTTTTTTTAACAGTGTGACTCGCGCACGAGAGCGTACATAAAATATAACAAATAATAGGCAATAGCTGTTTAGCATAACTCAACTTAATAAACGTAAATAAAATAAATTCAAAACGCATAGCGGTTCTACATTTCCCACGGTTCACAGTCCGCCAAGCCTCGCCTCTCCATCTTGCATCAGCAATTGCTGGCAGGTTGCTTACCTACAGCATAAACGTAAGACAGTGAGCTTTCGCTCAGCAAGTACAACTATCCTATACCGCGACACAACACAAAATAATATATCTAACTAACATAAACTAAGCATAGCATAGCATTACTTAACTTAACTTAGCGTAACTTATCCTACATATGCATGAGCCAATTATGCTTTCTTATTCTTTCTTATTGTACATAACTTGCTTACTTAACTTAACTTAACATATGGGCCCTATAAGTGTTCGTACCGGGCGCGCGACTATGAATTGGTTGGGGGTGGCCAATCTTTTTCTAACTCAATCCATAGTCCAACTCGACCTTACGCGGGTCGGTACGACACAGGTAACTTACTTATTTTCATATCATTCTTTATCTTATACTTGATTTCATTCTTATTATTGGTGAACATACTTTGTGATGTTTCACACAACTAAATCATAGCATGTTTTGATCTTAACATGTTTTTAACACTTCATGACATATACTTAAACATAGCATTTTACACATAAAACATAGCATAAAACATAGCATAAAACTTTTCTTAACACCTAATATAAAACATGTAATTAACATGGCATATAAATAACACAGCAAAACAACACTACAGAACATACAATAAAGCATACATTTAAAGCATACTTAGGCAAGTATCAAATCAAAGCCTATGCTGTAGGCGGTGGTTGTACTTACCTTGTTTAAAACTGCTGTGTCCAGTTATAAGCTCAAGCTTGCTGGGACACCGTTGCGTATCGTATTCTGTTATCGACAAAAAGAGTAAGGATTAGAACTGTTGGTAAACCAACATTCTTATATAACCGTAGTTATATTTCCTTACTTTGCGTTACGTGAACCTACTTGGTTACTTTAAGTAACCCTAAGGTTTAAATCTATCCTACTCGGATTATTATTTCTGACTTTAAATCCCAAAAATTCATTTGTGTTTTCTTTTTAGAAAACCTTATGTTTTTGGCACAAAATCCCTTATTTAATTAAATTTTAAAAATTTAGAAAATCATAAGGTAAAAATTGTAAAAATCATCGACTATTAAAAACTGCCTTTGGAACAGTTTTATAACGCCAATTAATCATTAAAAACACAAAAACACCATTTTCTGAACCATTTCTAAAAATTTTGTACAGAAATCTCCCTGTTCTCGTACCATCTTTGAAAATCAATTTTATTTAAAAATCTAAGCCGATTTTGGAAAAATTGTCTTCACGAAAGTTTTAGCTATCGCAGAATCCTACAACTTCCGTGTTTTGAGTTTCCCCCAATTCGGCCTCTAAAGGCCTCAAAATTTGCTTTTCCCGAGACTGGGCAAACCCTACCCGAGAAAGCCATTTTTCGGTTTCGATTTCGCTTACGTCCTATTACGTTCACCCTACCTCAACCGAACACGTCGGGAGCCTAATTCAAACATGTAGGGACGTTTCAAATGTTCAACATTCAACAAACACATCAATATAAACATTTTACACAATATACAAAAACCCTAAACAAAACAAATACACCTAACATGCATATTAACAACCACCAACAAAAACCCTAAATTTTCAAGCACAAACCCTAATTTCTAAGCTAGGGCAGCAAGAGAAACCAATGAGCTTATGCTCAATACAACCAAGGCTTAAATACATTTAAATTTCTCCAATTGAAATTTAAACTAAAAGCTTGGAGTTCAAGGTTTGTACCTTGCTTTGGATCAAAGAATTTGACTTGGTTGTCCTTCCCTTTGCTCCTCCTTTAGCTGCCGGTTTTTCTTGCCAAATTGGTCCAACTTTTGCAGCCTCCTTTGCCTTGAAAATCAGCCACCACAGCTCCCAAAAATCTGGCCAAAACAGCTCCCAAAACCAGCCAAGGTCTTGGCTTGTTCCCTTGCTCTTTTCCTCCCTATATTCGGCCTTCTTGGCTAAGATAAGTACCAATTTTTTTTTTTTTTTTTTGAGCTCTTGTTGGATGCTCAAAGTAGAAAACTAAACCCTAATCCCTCTTGGTTCCACAAAATTTTTCCTCTCTTCCTCCTTAGCTCCCAAAACCGGCCCTAGGAGAAAATGGGTATCCATACTTTCCAAATTTTTCTTTCCTTGCTTTCCTTCCACCAAAAGCCGATCCTCTCACTCTATTTCCTCCTCAATCTTGGCTGCAATTCCTTCCTCTCCTTCACACTCAAAACCGGTTTTGTTCAAGCAAGAAATTTGCAAGAGTTTGGTTGTATTTTGTAAATTTTTTCTTGATTTAACCCACCCCTATTAATAGAGGTTGAACTTCTTAAAATTGCACAATGTGGTCCCTAAAAAAAAAAATCAGAATTTGCAAGGGAGGGGGTGCAGGTGGTCGGCTTTGCTTGGCTAGAACCAAAGGAAGATTCCATTTTTTTTTTTACTTTCTAACAAACTTAATCCATTAATGATGTAATAATCATAAAGTTAGTGAGGTAAGCCTCCCTAAGGTTTGTTTGCCACCATTCACCTTTAAATAATCCATTTTTCAATTACCACAGGTAATTCCAATACTGAATTCACTTATACGCAGTATTAGTTAATTGAACCGCAGTCCAAAATTCACCTGTGTTTAAATGAACTGTATAAAAACTTTTTCTTAACTCGGAACCACTTGGCCCAAAATATTCTAATTATTGTGCTTGACTTTCTATGGTGGTTTTGAATCCTAAACATGTCATTTTAATCATAAAAAATAGCTTTATGCAGTACAATATTATACTGCGAACTATTAAGTCGTACAGCCTTTTTCTTAACTTTTTTCGGGTCAATCTTTGGCTTTCTCGTCCGCCATTGACTTTCTTGTCAACCGCTGACTTTCCCGCCAGATTTTGACTCCCGTGGTCAACAGTTGACTTTTTGGTCAACCGTCGGCGTTTTCGGTCAAACTTTGACCAACATGCAAATTTTGGCGATTTTGCTCCTTTTCGCCTAAAAGGTCATTTGCTTGACTAAGCAATCATTTTTGAGTCTTAGAATATCATAAAACTCACAAAAACGAAATAAAAACCCTTAACCGGGCTTTTTCATGTGTATCTTAAAAATTTGTACAAATTTCTTAAAATAAAAGAAATCGTGTAAATACAGATATACTTGGTATTACATCAACGACCACTTCGAGATTTCAAATAATAGCCAGAAACTACAATTACATATATATATATATATATATTTTTTTTTTTTTTTTGAGGGAGGTACATAAAATTTTATAAACAACAAATGTTTGACAAAATCTATTTCTTGTTAATTTTACAGGTCCACCAAAACATTATTTTTGGATTGCAGGTAACATGTCTACCTTTACCCTTTGAAATACTTGTATTTATACTTGAAAGATTTTGTATAATTTTTCATTGTCATTTTATATACAGGTGTAATTGTAGGCTCTTTGATTGTTATACTGGCGGCCATAGCAATTTTCCATGTTTATACTACTGACAAAAACGAAAGAGAAGCTCAAAAGAGAATTACAAAGTTTTTAGAGGATTACAAGGCTTTCAAGCCATCAAGATATACGTACGCCGACATTAATAAGATCACGAATCAGTTCAAGGATAAGTTAGGCCAAGGCGCCTACGGGACAGTGTTCAAAGGCAAGCTCTCCAATGACATCCATGTTGCGGTGAAGGTCTTGAACAATTCGACGGGAAACGGAGAGGAGTTCATCAATGAAGTGGCGACGATGGGTCGAATTCATCATGTGAACGTCGTTCGGATGGTAGGGTTTTGTGCGGATGGATTTGAAAGGGCTCTTGTTTACGAGTTCTTACCGAATGATTCGTTAGAAAAGTACACAACATCGGCTTCCGGTGGTGGAAATCGTGATCTTAGTTGGGAAATGTTGGAGGGCATTGCTCTAGGCATAGCGAAGGGAATTGAGTATCTTCACCAAGGTTGTGATCAAAGAATCCTTCATTTCGATATAAAGCCTCACAATGTTTTGCTAGACCATAACTTCACTCCTAAAATATCTGATTTCGGGATGGCAAAGTTGTGCTCTAAGGATCAAAGCGTAGTCTCTATGACCACGGCGAGAGGGACCATGGGCTACATTGCACCCGAAGTGTTCTCTAGAAACTTCGGAAATGTATCTTATAAGTCAGATGTTTATAGTTTCGGAATGTTGTTGCTTGAGATGGTCGGAGGGAGAAAAAAAACTAATGTCGTAGAGGAGAATACAGAACAAATTTATTACCCCGAATGGATTTATAATCTTTTAGAAGAAGGCGACGATCTTCGAATCAGTATTGAAGAAGAGGGAGACGCTAAAATTGGGAAGAAACTCGCAATTGTAGGTCTCTGGTGCATTCAATGGCATCCGATTAGTCGACCTACTATGAAAGTTGTGGTTCAAATGCTTGAAGGAGGAGAAGAGTTGACAATGCCACCTAATCCTTTTGCCTCATCAGGTTCTTCGAAAACGGATTCAAAGATTCCGGCGAGACGGATGGCACTCGGATTAGAAGCTATTAGTGAATAACCCCCTCCTTTTTTTTTTTTTTTTTTCATTTCTTATCCGAAAATAATTGACGAATAAAAGCTAATAATTAGAAACTGATCATGCAGAGGAAATATCCCCTTTTTTTTTTACTTTATTTTGTTGCATGGTTTATGCTATTTGCCGGCTATTGTGATTTGTAATGAATTTTTTTGCAATATTTTCTCAGTAAGCAAGTGATAAAATCTGAAATATACAAACCCATGGAGGTGATTAATCAGTTGGGGTCATGCGGACGGAGATGGTTATCAAATGATAACCAGTTAGTATCATGCCAGTAAAGTCGGTTTCCGGTTAGTAATCAATTGATATTTTGTCTATAGAGCTGGTTACAATTGATAACCAGCTGGCGGTGGTGGGTATCAGTCAATATTATGATAGATATCTGATGGTAACTAAACGTTGATCATCGACTGGCCGGTATCATCATCGATGCAATGGTAACTTAAGGATATGATTGGTATTATAAAATAAAATGATTTATAGTTAAATAGTTTATTTTAAAAATGACAAACGATTATTTTTCCAAATTTAAAAAAATTGGGCTATATATTAGATTAAGTGATTAAAAAATCTCACCCAGTCTAATTTTCTTAAAATGAATAAATATCACATGATGATATGCTATAAAATTTTCTATTAGTTTTTTTCTTTCAAGACAAAAATCAATCCAAATCTATGGCATTCCTGTAAACCCCCAGAAGTACCTCTATAATCGTATGAGGAAGTTGGACTAAAGAGCTTTGGTGGGTGGAAAACAGTGACAATGAGGCCCAGTGTGTCAGGGCTTTATTTTTTTGGAAAAGAAAAGATAAACTTAAAAACTTTAAAATTTCTTAAATTATATACATAATTAAAAAAAAGGTTAATTTTATTAATAACACCCATAAAAATTTTATTATTAAAAATAATATTACTTTTTTTTCCCTTCATTACTAGTACTTAATGTGGGGCCCAGCAGCATTTAATGTATATCAAATTACAGATTTACCCTCATCTCCTACCAGCTCAAATATCCCTCTCCCTCGCATGGTCCAAAAAAACTTTTCAAACCAACATCTACAGTGTTTTAGAGAGAGAAAAGTGAAATCTAGAGAGAGAAAGAGTTACCACCCATCGGAATCTTATTTTTTTTCACTTTTTCGCCTACCCCCCACTCATTTTGAAACCCAAATCTTCATATAATAGAGAGAAACTTCCATTCAGAAAGAGAAACTTCCACTGAAAGTTTTTTTTTTTAAATCTAACATTTTTGGTCATTTTTGAGTAAAGGTCATGCATGTTATGATCATTCGGTCATAATAGTTATGACCTATGTTAAAAATTTTTTTTTAAAAAAATCTAACATTTTTAGTCATTTTTTAGTACAGGTCATAATAGTGGGTCATAACGGTTATGACCGGGTGGTCATAACAGTGTGGTCATAATGGTTATGACTAGGTGGTCATAACTGTTATGACCGGGTAGTCATAACAGTGGGTCATAACAGTTATGACCGGGTGGTCATAACTGTCATAACAGTATGGTCATAACGGTTATGACCGGGTGGTCATAACAGTGTGGTCATAACGGTTATAACCGGGTGATCATAATGGTTATGACCGGATAGTCATAACAGTGTGGTCATAACGATTATAACCGGATGGTCATAATGGTTATGACCGGGTGGTCATAACAGTGTGGTCATAACGGTTATGACCGGGTGGTCATAATGGTTATGACCAGATAGTCATAACAGTGTGGTCATAATGGTTATGACCGGGTGATCATAATGGTTATGACCGGATAGTCATAATGGTTATGACCGGATAGTCATAACAGTGTGGTCATAACGGTTATGACCGGGTGGTCATAATGGTTATGACCGGATATTCATAACAGTGCGGTCATAACGGTTATGACCGGGTGGTCATAATGATTATGACCGGGTGGTCATAACAGTGTGGTCATAACGGTTATGACCGCTGGTCTAACATAGAGGTCATAACGGCTATAACCGGACGGTCATAACTGTTATGACCGATAGTGTAACATAGAGGTCATAACGGTTATGACCGCCTGGTCAATATCGTTGTGACCAAAATTATATGTGAAAATTTAACATTTATAGGGGGTCACAACGAAAATTACCAGGCGGTCATTATGAAAATGACCGATCCTGTAAGAAGCCCAACTGTTAAACAAATTCATTTTCATAATGAAATTTTTTTCCCCTTTGCAAACAAAGCGTTAAACGAAAACTTTTTAAACATTGAAACGAAAAAGTAATTTTTTTAACTTTGGATTTATTTGATTCCTTAACTTTGATTTCCCCTCAACCCTTCATCGGCCAACATTCTCTCGATCTATGATGCCGGTTTTTTAAACTATTCTAAGTTGTTTATAGATGCCTTTCGTGGTGGTTTCGGACGGTTTCCGAGCGGTTCCGACCGATTACAACTATTTCTCTCTCTAGATTTCATTTTCTCTCTCTAAAATACTGTAGATGCTGGTTTTCTGGGGCATGCGAGGGAGATGAGGATAAACCTGTAATTTGACATGCATTTAATGCAGTTGGGCCCCACATATCATGGGTTTTGATAACGTGACGGTGCCAAAAGTGAAGGGATTAAAAAGTGATGCTAATTTTAATATTATTTTCCTCACAGGTACTAAAAGTGAAATTAACCCTTAAATCAGTTACTCTAGCTTTATCACCTCATAAAATAAATTAATACATACATATTGTTTTGCATTTCCTTTTGAAATTGTTTGGCACCATTCTTAAAAAAAAAACAAGGGGAATAAATCATTGCTTTCTCTGTTAGGCGGGCCTGACAAAAACCAATAATATAACGAAAGAGAATGAAGATGAAGTAGACAGAAATTTTACGTGGAAAACCCATGAAACAAATTGGGATAAAAATCACGGGACAAGTATAGAAGGAGCTCATTGTCTAAATGTGGGATTACAACCTTCTCCCTATTTTACAAGGAGTGAAAAATTGAAAACCTCTCTCTCTTAAAATTGGACGACACCGCATACGAATTACTTTAATTAGAATGAGATAATCAAACCCATAACTAACGCCCCATATTTCTAGCTTTCTAGGCTGTAACCACACATTTTATGGGATACAAACATGACTGCTTGGTCCAACCATGGCCATTCATTTGACTGGCCAAAACATGGCTGCTTGCGTGATCCATAGCCATCCATTGGCTCGGTCAAACAAATCCATGTGGCTACATGTGAACCACTCAATATTCAATGGGATAGGACCACATCTTATTGGGCCTTGGTTTTGATCCAACAATTCTCCTACTTGAGATTTTAATTGTGGATCAATCCTGTCTCCACACTTTCCTTTTAACACTTGCACAAGTTTCATTAAAATGGAATGCACCTGATCTTTGCATTTTGAAAACGTTGATTTTCTGAAAACTGACCGAACTTGTTTACCGTTCTTCTTCTTATCCAGTGCCTATAGCTTTCTTCTTCTTCTCCGATGGCATCTTTCCTTTTGCCGCCGCTGCAAGTCTTTTCCTTACCAACTCAAATCTACATCAGTGACCCTAGCCCAGGCCCAACTCTTTGCAACCCAACTTAATTGTCATTCCTTTTTCGAAAGAAAAAAATTGAAAAACAACAAATAGCGGTTTTCTTAAAAAATTGAAGGAAATAGCAAGTTTCTAAAACATTTTGAAGTAAATAACAGATTTATCAGGTAAATAATTTTATTTATGTCAAATTTATCAGGTAAATAATTTATTTACGACTTGTCAACATGTATTTTACCTAGGAAATTTTTTACTTACCTAATAAATTATACATACTTCAAATATTATAAAACGCTATTTACCTAAATTATCTGCGTAAATATGCTATTTACGGTAAAATTCCCAACAAAATTTATAGCATAACTAGTGTAATAACTAATTTTTTGACGTTACGATTCCTTGTAAAGAATTTTAAGTTGTACCATGAAGATATTTATGAAAGAGCCCGATTAAGGGTTTTTATTAAGTTTTGTGAGTTCTTATGATTTTATAAGACTCAAAAATAATTGCTTAGCCAAGCATGTGACCTTTATAAGTAAAAAGGGAAGAAAAACTCTATGATTTCATGTTGGTCAAAGTTTGACCGAAAAGTCAAAGGTAGGTCAAAGGTATGACCGTACTGTAATATGATAAGCAGTATGAAAAATATACTGTAAAAACCGTCTTTACGGACAAGATAGCATGAATAAGATTTAAAACCACCATAGAAAAATCAAGCACATTAATTAGGATATCAAGGGCCAAAAGGCTTTAAGTTATAAGAAAATTTTTTATATAGTCCATTTTTACACAGATAAATTTTGGACTGCAGTATAGTATAACAGTACTGTGTATTAGCGAGCACAGCATTGGAAATATTTGTGTTAGCATAAAAGTGGACTGCATATTAAGGAAAAAGCCAAACAAGCCTTAAGGGAGCTTACCTCACCTAATCACAAATTAATGACATCATTTCTTGAATTAAAGAAATGATGGAAAGAATTTTTGGGTGGTTCTAGAGCCAAGTGGTCGGCCACCTAAGAGGAGCAATGAGCAAAATATTGTTTCTTCAAGGACTTATGGGTAATTTTGAAAAGTTTCAAATCACCAATAAATAGGTGGAGGGGGGTGGCTCATTTGGTTCACAAAATTGAGAAAAACTTAACTAGACTATGCCCAAATTTTCTTCACATTCTCCCTCTCAAAAACCGAATTCAAGAAATAAAGGAAGAAGAGAGAAAAAAAAAATAATAAAACTCAAGAGGATTAGGTTGTAGGAGTGGTCGGTTTTCTTGTTGGAACAACAAACAAGAAGTTGGAAAATTTTTGGTACCCATTTAGGCTAAGGAGGCCGGTTGTGGGGAAGAAAAAAAGAGAAGAAAAAGTGAGGAATGAGAGGTCCAAGATGACCGGATTTTGGTGAGAAACAAGCAAGGTGGTCGAAATTTTTGAACCCCTTTGGCAAGGGAAGGCCGGTTGTTGGAGGAGCCAAGGAGAAAGGGAAAAATTGAAGTCAAGCAAGCCAACTCTTGAATTGAATTAAGGTAAACCCTCTTGGACCCTAAGCTTTTCAATTCAAGCTTCAATTTGGAAATTTAAGTGTATTTCAAGTTGGTTTGTAAGAGCTTAAGCTTAATTTAATTTTCATGCCCTAGTTTAGAAATTTTAGGTTTTGTGCTTGATTAGGTTTATGGGTGGTTTTGATTTATGAGCTTTGCATGATTATGTGCTTATGCTTGCATGATTATTAGGGTTTTGCATGCTTGATGAATGATAAGAATGTATGTCCCCAAATATGTTTAAGTATGATGTAGAATGTGCATGATAGGTTGCTAGAGATGTATGGAATGGTTTGTGCAAACCTAAAACTCATGCAAACTTTAGTTGGTGCAAGATCAATAAGGGTTTGCATGGGCATGATCGATAATGTGTTTAATGGAACTTTACATTTGAAAAGCGCTGCATGACTGGTATAGGCTCTCGGCTGCGGCCGATCGAGGTAGAGTGCGCATATTAGGACGTAAAATGAATCTAAAAATGAAAACTGCCAGTTTGGGTAAAAACTGGCCAGTTTTCTGGAAAGTAGGTTTTGAGGCCCTTAGAGGCCGAATTTGAAAAAAACTAAAACATGAAAGTTGTAGAGAAGGGTTTTTCCTAGGGGCTACGCGGACAATTTTCCAAAATAAGGCTCCAACGGCCTCGGTTTTTACAAAAATCCGAGCCTGACCGTGCCCAAACTTCATGCACGGCCAGGTGAGTTCCACAGGGGAAACGAGTGGGTTAGAGTCCGAACTCGGTTTTGTGTAAACACGAAAGTTGTAGGGTTTTTCGAGATCTAAAACTTTCGTGAAGATAACTTTTTCAAAATCAACCCAGATTCTTAAATGAAACTGGATCTCTAAAAACTGTACAGGAAACAGGAAATTCTTGCATCTAAAACAGTGCAGGAAAAAGACATTCCCGCACATACACTGATAAATTAACTGTGGAAAGCTGTTCCAAAGGCAGTTTTCAACACTTAGTAATTTTTACAAATCCTACTCAAGAGTTACAATTTTTTCAAAAGTTGAACAAATGATTTTTGTATTAAGAAAACATAAAATGTTGAGTTTTTCCAAAGGAGAGTAAAAATGGATTTTTAAACTAAAGTTAAGTTATGTAAGCCTTGAACTCTAGGGTTACTTGTTGTAATCTAGTAAGATATCGTGTGTAAATATGGGGGGCATACAACTAAGGTTATGCATGAATGTTGGTTAGATCACCAACATTTTTAATCCTTACCTATGTCCTTTATTATAGCAGGAGATAACCTGCTGTTGTGTCATGACTTGGAGCAGCACATTATCGGACATAGTAAACGAGGTAAGTATAACTCCGCCTACAGCATAGGCTTTTGTTGTGATACTTGCCTAGTATGTTTCATGCTATGATGTATGCTATGTAAAGTTTATGATATGACTATGTTATGATGTATGCTATGTAAAGTTTATGATATGTAAAGTTTATGATATGGCTATGTTATGATGTGTGCTATGTAAAGTTTAAGATATGGCTAAAGTATGATTATGAATTATGTATGTGTGACATCACGAGGCATGTTCACCAATTCTTATAATAAGAATAAGATCAAGAATGAGATGATGAAAAGTAAGTATGATGGCAAGTAAGTTGCCCGTGTCGTACCGACCCGTATCAGGTCGGGTTGGATAATGGTTTGAATTGGAAATAGACTGGCCGCCCCAACCACTCCATTGTTGCGCGCCCGGTACGGACACTTATGTTAAGGGGCCCATAAGCAAGTTAAGTTAAGATAAGTTATGAAAGAATGTTATGAAAGAATAAGAAAGCATAATGAAGCATAAATGGTTCATGCATGGTTATGTTACGATATGCTATGCTATGTTGTATTATGTTATGTTATGTGTTGTTTTGTGTCGCGGATGTGTATGTTGTACTTGCTGAGCGAAAGCTCACGTCTTATGTCTATGCTGTAGGTAAGCAACCTACGGGCAACCTCTGATGCAAGATGGTGAAGCGTGGCAAGTCGAACTGTGAAATGTGGGAATGATAGCCGCTACACGTTTTGTTATTTTATGATCGAACACCTTTAATTAATTATCGTTTATTCATTCGTACGCTCCGTATAAAAAAAAATTTCCGCTAATTTCATTAAGTAAGTAAATACGTTATGTAAGACACGTTAAGTATGTATGTATGGTAACGGCTTGTACTAGGCGGGTCGTTACAAGTAGTATATGGAACGGTTTGTTCCACTAATGCCCAAAGGTGAGAAGCATCGATTCATAACTAGATTATTATTATGGCGGTGTCAAAATATCGGTCTTCACACTCTCCTCGGTTGGTGGCAGTTTCACATCTCCGAGAAATTGATGATGTCAGTGGGTCACTTAACCAACGATTTTGGTTGGTGACTAACTGACAAACAACTCTATAACTAGTTAGACTTTCTTGAAGACTTTTTTTAACTCTTATTATCACATTAAGTTTACGTTTGATTCGTCGGTTGGAGATGAAATTTTTAAATTAAAATTAGTTGATTTTTTAAAAATTAGTTATAATTTTTTAGAAAAAGATAAAAATTATAATGAAAAAGTACAATTTGATTGGAATTAAAACTAAACGCCAAACAAAAGCCTAAATGTTTTTCTTCTATATTATGTTGAGAAAAACTTTGTGGAAGACTTTCCGTCTTGTAAACCATGTGGAGCTAACTAGCTAGTGCCGGTCTTGCTTAAAGATGTCTAGGAAGTAGTGAAGACATGGAATAAAAAAGAAATAATAATAACAATAATAAATAAAATAAAATAAAATAATAAAAGAGAGAGAGAGAATTCGAAAAAGAAAACATCAAAACTTGTTTGATATAACTTTTTAAAATAGGTTTTTGGCGTTATGGTTCTATGAGTTACTTTTGAAAATGTTTGATTAATTTTTAAAAAGAGCTAGCACTTGCTATCAAAGCCTCTAGTCAAAGTTACACTTTTTAACTTCTCAAAAAAACTGTTTTAATAAGATTTTATAACTTTATAAGCATTTAAATAACACTTAAAGAATTTCAGTATGATATTTTTATTGTTTATTAGAAGATTTAAATATCATAATTTAAAAAATATGATTACAAATACTAATTAAAAAACAAGTTTATTACGCTTTTGTCTACTACAAAAGTAATGTTAAACAATTTGCTTCGCTTGTTTTTGTTTTTTTCAAACAATTGTGGGGCTTATATAACTCTCACTTATCATAAATTCCAACTACAGTACCGAAAGTGGAGTCCATCCTACCTCGCCGAAAGTGGAGTCCACCTCTTAATGAAAACTGTTCACACCATTTTTAAAAAATTAATTTGGATACCAAATTATTTGATTTTATTTTATTTTTTCAGAAGACTTTGTGGGAAGACTTGGTAAACCATGTGGGACCACTGTCAAGTCGTGCTTAAGATGGCTAGAAAGTTACCAAAGACTACGGGGAAGACTTATGGTGAATTTGATTCATCAATTTAAATTATTTAATTTAAATTTTTTTTTATCTTTTTCTTAAAAAATTTTTATTTTTTTTATAAAAATTTTGTCTTTTTTTTAATTTTTTATCTTTTCTAAAAATTTAAAAAAATTTACTATTAAAATTTAAAAATCTCAACTCAAACTATTTCATCAAACAAACACTTAGAATTTTAATCTAATATGATTTGTAGCAGAAAAAATATGACCCAAAGAGAAAAGTATGTTTGAGTTTCCACGACGCTAGCTAATAATGAAGACGGCTTTGGAAGTAAACGTTATGCACTTGTAACTTTTGTGTTTTGTGTTTTTTGTTTTTTGTTTCTTGTTTTTGTTGTTGGTATTTATTTTTATTTTTATTTTATTTTATTTTTTTTAATTGGTGGCTAATTGTACAAGACCAACGTCATCATGAAAACTAGTACATAACGTTTTCATAGTTCAAGACAGCGTGGAAGACTCGGTAAACATGACGTACTAGTTGCGTGGTAGTTTTTTTTTTTTTTTAATGAAAAGAGGATAACTAATCCTATCATAAAAATTTAATACATCTCAACTATATTATCATTTATTTGATAACTCGTCTTATACTAAATCCTCAACTTAATTTTATTAATAAAAAATTTAATACTTAAGTTTGAATCAATCAAACCACAAGAGCTAACAAAACAAGAAAGTATGCCAGATAAATACGAAACAATCAAGTAAAAACAAAAAAGACATATAAAAAAAAACTTCAATAAAAAAGGATCTACTCTCTTAATTAAAAATATTAAGAGAGAACTTGTTACAAAACTCTAAATAGAAAAAACTGAGTAAAATTTGATAGAGGAAAAAGAGTTAGTAGGCTTAACATCAAAAAATACTCATTTCCATCTAATCTATTAAAACTCTCACTTTATCTATTGAAATTTGAAATAGTCTTATCTACTTTCTTTTTTTAAATTTTTTGTTAAAACTAGACCAAATAAGAAGAAAATTAGTCTCACTATACTCCTTCTGATAGGATTGATCTGTTAACTCCCCCTTTTTTCATATATTTTGAACATAAATTTTAAGAGAAGAAAAGAAATGAAACAGATTCAAAGTTAGGGGGCAATATGCAGGCATGATATTCGTAAATTTTACTAGTTTGTGCTTGATGATTTAACAAATTACACAAGAAATCAAACTCCCTAAATTTTGAGGTTATGTAAATATAGTCAATTAAAAAAGTGCATATCAATTTACAAACCTAAGTTATACTCATTCAGCAATAGTTTCTTAGTCATCGCCCTTGTAAGAATCTATGTATCAATTTATGATTATCGGACCTGTTGCAGTGAAACGTTCAGATGGCATGGTTAATTCTTCTGCTCCTTCCAACATTTGAACCGCAACATTCATTCTGGGACGGCCATTGGATTCCCCTGATGGCACAAAAGCCCCACAATTGTAAGTTTTCTATGCAATCTGTGTCCGTTGATCCTCTTGCTTGTTTAAAAAATATTATTATCTCGTTTTAACCTTCATTAGGCACTTCATATTATGATTAGTAAAAAGTAGTATCATTTTCATTGCAGTTATGAAGTAGACAAACAATTTGAGACCTGAATTATCATGATATCAAGATATCTATATTCTGCTAAAGTTCCGGGAAAATACTAGGATAAATTCTTGCTGACAAATAAATTATTATTGGAAGCAAATTGAATTTACTTTAAGCATCTATGGAAAGGTCTAAGACGATATTGAAATTACAAACACACAGAACTAAATTAGAGTGATAATACAAAGAGAAACATATGGTATGTAGTAGATTAGTTATACTATATGATTGGAGCTGAATTATGGCTTTCTCCGGCACACTCATTTGAGATGGCACAAATCTCTGTGGAATCCTCGTCGAATTGAGTCGATGATGATGTTTCTGTTGTCTTACTACCGCGCTCTGCATATACTTGGTTCTCTTGCGGATACAGGCAAGGCTTTGGTGGCATTTGTAGGCGTTCGACATCAGCTTCAAGCATCTCTATGACTTTGCTCATTGAAGGACGATCGCAAGGCTTCAGCTGTATACACCATAATGCAACTATGACCATCTTTCTCACCGTCTCTGATTCCTCTTTCGTGGCATCTTCGATCTCTATGTCCTTATCCTCACTGAACTGATCATATATCCATAAGGGAAAGTAAATTTCGCTTGTGTTGTCAGCATTCATTTTCAAGTTTTTCCTTTTGCTCGCCATTTCCATCAACAACATTCCAAAACTATACACATCAGCTTTGTGAGAGACTCCTCCAATATTTCTGTAAAATAACTCTGGAGCTATGTATCCCGTGGTTCCTCTTGCTGCGGTTAACGATACTATGCTATTCTCTAGTGGGCATAGTCTTGCTAGCCCAAAATCAGAAATCTTCGGAGTAAAATGCTCATCCAAAAGAATGTTGTGAGGTTTGATATCAAAATGCAGAATTTGCACGTCACAACCTCGATGAAGGTACTCTATACCCCGAGCAACTCCAAGCGAAATCTCAAATATTTTGTCGAAACTCAGAGAGCTACTTGCTCCTTCTTCTAAAAAGATATATTTATCTAGAGATCCATTGGGCATGAAGTCATATACAAGCGCACGCTTTGAACCTTCAACACAAAAACCAATGAGTCGCACAACGTTGACGTGATGAATCCTTCCGATGGTAGCGACTTCGTTGATAAAGTCTTGCCCGCTGCCCTTGGATTTACCCAACATCTTAATTGCTGCGTAGTGGCCGCTGCGAAGTTTAGCTTTAAAAACAGAGCCGAAGCCTCCTTCACCTAATTTAGTCTTGAAGCCCTTGGTCATTTTTCTAACCTCAGAGTACGCATATCTAACAGGGATGAGGTTATTATGACTCTGGAGAAATTCTTCGATACCCTTATATATCGATAAGTGTCGTCTTCGCCATTTGTATATGATAAGGGCAATCACGAAGGAAATCCCGAGTATAGTTCTTGGTCCTAACATCACTCCCACTGTAAAGTCAAGAAATAAGAAATCATGAGCTATCTTTTGTTTTCAAAGAAACAAAATTATAAGCAGAAACAATAAAACTAAGATTAATAATAAAATTACACTGCAATGCCGCCTCTGAGTAGTAGTATCCTTCCTCAAAATCAAGCCTCTGTTGTCTTCTCATTAACAACCACCCCACTGGAAAATTATAGCCCCAATATATCGACAACAAAAATAAATATAGTTTATCCCCTCAGTAAAGAAAAAAAAAAAAAAAAAAGTTAACTAGATTTTTCTCATACTGCATATATATCCCAATGCAAAACAAATTGCCATTGAATACTTTCATAACATGAAATGTAAAATCAAACGTTCTTACATGTGTATTTGTATGCGTAATCGAGACCAACTGCAAGAAAACAAAGAGGAAAGGGTGAACAATAAAGAAAAAAGTAATCAAAAAGCATATATATATATATATATATATATAGTGAAAAAATCGAAAATATTCTGTGTTTAGCCTAATTGATCCTCTTAATATGCACATGTCCAAAATACCCTTGTGTTGGTAAAATCGGTCATGAAATGCCCCTAAAAGAATTAATTTTCTGAAAATACAATTTAAAACAATGCTGACCTAAATTGTTAAATAAAATTAATCTTAAACAATAAAAAAATAATGCTCAAAATAATTGAAATTTTTGTTTGATTCAAGTATTTTGATCATTTTAAAAGTTATATATACATTCAAAGGACAATATACTGAGCTATATGCATTTACTATAGTTCACTTTTCTCTAGAGGAAAAAAAACATAAAAATTAAAGAAATAGGAAGCCAGATGATATCTGGAGAGAAATGCTCACCAACAGCAAAATAGAAAATCTTGCTTAGGAATTCCTTAATCACTGCGTGATTCAAAAATAAAAACAGTAATTAACAAGCTGAAGATTTCGGAATCATTTAATTGACGGAACTACATTTAATTTGCAGGCAATATGATGTATATTTTTAGGACGCTTACAACAAAACGCTGTTCCGCAAGTAGGACAGCGAACCTCGTTGGAATGTTCATCTACGCAGCAAACTCCATTAATATTACTGTAATATTCTTGGAAAGCCTGGACCCATGAAAGCTCAAAGCCGAAGAGAAGCTCATTGTGGATGTCAATGTAGGAACTGATCGTCTTGCGAGTCTCTCCCTTACTTGGTGATGACACCACCCCGGCGTTGTATATTTGGCAGGACTCATTCAGATCACTGAACTTGAAGCCATCAGCAAACACCACATAAGAGTGATTTTGGGATATGCAAGGAGCTGTGTCAATATATAAAGGACTAACTACCGGTTTCTTGCATCTCAAGAATAGTACAAGCTCTGAAATTTTCTCAGCGTGTATGCAAAATGGAATTTTGAATTTCCAGAAATTATAGTAGCTCCATTGTATAGTAGGCAAGGAGGAGCAATTATCCTTTTGCACATTGGAAGGCACGAGTCTGATTGTGTAGTTGTTGTAATTGATTGCCTGCACATAGTAGTCTTCCGACACAAAACTGTAACCCGTCAAGGTACGGTTGTTTTTGCAAGACAGTTCATAACTTGAAATTCCACAGCTAATGGGATCGGTTGTGAGGCGGAACGGGAAGGTTATGTTGTGGATATTACCACAGGAAGAAGAACAGTTGCGAAGATACCGATAAGCTTTCGCACATGAACTTGGGTTAGTTCCGTGGAATATGATGATGCTCGAAATGAGAACAACAAGGGTTATGCATCTCGTGGTTTCCATCATGTGGTAGTGGGAAATTTTGAGCCCCTTATCGGTTTGATTATGTCCATTATATTATGTTAAAGACAACTATTTAAAAAAAAAAAAAAAAAAAAAAAGAGTATTTTATCAAGAATATTCAAATTCCATAATATTAATTGATGATTTATTTAAATATAATGTAAGAGGAAAATATACAACACATATTATATTTTATTGTATTATATTTGAATATAATACACAATTAATTAATGTAGCTTTCGAGTGGAACCCAAGATATGGATTTGACAACATATGACTGGTAAGTAACCGTACATCACACGATAATAGCATAGTTGAAAAGTAAATACCCCAATTGTCCACCTGTCAAAGTCATGATTATCTATATTCACATATATATTTTAAAAAAATAACTTTAAATATGGAAATTTGAAAGGAATCATATTGCAGATCATACCTTTATCGAAATTTGCATCAATTCTTGTCTTTTCTTTCATTACAGGCCACTGACCAAATTAAGCCTGCAACCTCAATTCCATGTCCAGCACTTCTAAAAGACTCTTATAGAGAAATAAGCACAGTTAGATATTTTCTTAGACGTACTTAAACATGGCGGTTTCTTATCTTCGTTGCTTGTTCATGATGATAGTTCTAGCTAATCTTGCAGGTCAGCAAGGAGCAGGCCAAGAGTACCACGAGTTCCACTGCAGGGAAGCAAGGTGTGGGGAAAATGGGCCGCGAATCAGATTCCCTTTCCGGCTCAATGATACAAACAATGACTGTGGCTATCCCGGGTTCGAGCTATCCTGCGTTGGGAACGAAACCGCCCTTCACCTGCCAATTAGTTCAATTAAGTCCCTCTTTATAAGCAAAATAGATTATAAATCAAACGCAATTGAAGTCTATAGTCATGATACCTCCTCAGATTGCCTTGCACGACAGCTGGTTCTAGAGTTATTCTCCAATCAATCTGTCAATCTTCCTTTCAAATTCAGATATAATAATTATGTGCAGAGCTCTAGTTTTACTCTATTTTCTTGTTCTTATGGCCACTACACCGAATACACAGATTGTGGAATTGGTTTGGTTCCTTCTAAGGCTGAGATCCAATATTACTACTTAGATGATATTCTTGGTTGTACCAAGATGCGCGACATTGAATCACTTCCAAACTATATATGGAAATCCTTTTATCTGCTAATGTCACATTGACATGGTCCAAGCCAGACTGTAAAGCTTGTGAAGCAAAACACAAGGGATGTAAACGAAAGATTTATGGCGCTGAAAGTGATGAAACCGAATGTTTTGATATACCAGGGAAAGGTAAGAAGTCCCTTTTTTACTATTAATATAATGTATTTTGAGAAAAGCATGACTTATTATCAATATTGTGCTGTGAATTAAGTAAAAGCATTATTTGTTGAAGATCTTACTTACGAAACTTGTTTCTTTTTCTAAATTGACTTCAACAGGAAGATCAAAGATTTCGGCCGTGATCTGTACTTTGTGTGAGTTATTTCCTATGTAAATCTTTATAGCTTCCACATGTTATCAAGGGAGTATAAACTCTTGACTTCCGTTTGTTCTCTTTTTTGCAGTTATAATACTAGGATCATTGGTATTCATGATACTAGTGGTCTCCGCGGCATTTTATATCTATACTGCATACAAAAATGACAGAGAAACCCGAATAAGGATTGAAAAGTTTTTGGAAGATTATATTGCACTCAAACCATCGCGCTATTCATATGCTGACATTAAGAAGATTACAAACGAGTTCAAGGACAAGTTGGGCGAAGGAGCTTATGGAACAGTGTTCAAAGGGAAGCTTTCTGATGACGTTCTCGTTGCAGTAAAGATCCTAAACCATTCTAAGGGAGATGGAGAGGAGTTCTTGAATGAAGTGTCGACAATTGGTCAAATTTACCATATCAATGTAGTTCGCTTGGTTGGCTATTCAGCTGAAGGATTTAAGAGAGCTCTTGTCTATGAGTTCTTACCGAATGGTTCACTAGAGAAGTATATATCATCAGCCGCGGTTAGTGGAAACCACTTACTCAGTTGGGAGACGTTGCATGACATTGCTTTGGGCATTGCCAAGGGAATTGAGTATCTCCACCAAGGCTGCGACCAAAGGATCCTTCATTTCGATATCAAGCCCCAAAACATTTTGTTGGACCACAATTTCAAACCGAAAATTTCTGATTTTGGTCTAGCTAAATTGTGCTCTAAAGATCAAAGTATAGTGTCAATGACTGCAACTAGGGGCACCATGGGATACATAGCGCCCGAAGTGTTCTCTAAGAACTTTGGAAATGTGTCCTATAAGTCTGATGTTTATAGTTTTGGAATGTTGCTGCTTGAAATGGTTGGAGGGAGGAAGAGTACTAATGTGACAAACGAGAACACAGATGAAATCTATTATCCAGAGTGGATATACAACATTTTATTAGAAGGGGAGGATCATCGGATACAAATAGAGGGAAGAGGAGATGCTAAAATTGCAAAAAAACTTGCAATTGTGGGACTTTGGTGCATTCAGTGGCATCCGTTGGGTCGTCCCGCAATGAAAGCTGTGGTTCAAATGCTGGAAGAAGCTGAAGAATTAACCATGCCACCTAATCCTTTCACCGCAACAGGTCCAATATCAGAAACGGATACAAAGATTCAGGCAAGACGTATGATCCTAGAGTTGGAAACTATTGTTGAGTGAGCTTATTAGTTATGTTTGTGGATTAATTTGGTGGTCCACTTGTTGTAATGTCTCCGTTGTAACCTAAAAGTTAGGGGGTTTTGATTTTCTAGTGTAACTTTTCTTTTTGCCGAACGATTTATGGTGTAATTTGTTAAAGCTTTAAGCACAAACTAGTACAATGTACGAATCTAGTGTAATTTGTGGATTGCTTTCTTTCAACTATGATTGGAATTCTTTAAACTCGCTCCAATGGAGTTGCTTGATTAATAGATTAGATTGAAATGAGTACTTGTTGGTGTGAAGATATACATTGAGATCGTATTGATGCGAATCAGACAAAGACTAATTATATTAATTAAGGATTAATCAAGAGAAGATACTTGGGTATCCTCGAGTGATAACCAAATTTGGAAAAAATACGAATAGTACGTAGTAATTCCAATGGCGAACTAAAACCATGTCAAAGTAGTTAAGAGTCATCCGATTGATCATATTCAAGCCCCTGATTTTGGAATGTCCCCTTTGTTCATAATCCTCTCCCTTTTCATTAGTGGTAATCAAAAAGGCAGAATTTCAAGGTTAGATCTCAAGTTCATCTTGTTGGAGAGGGAAAAAAAACCATGGTAACACGACAGCGGTTGACCACCAGGTAAAGAGGAATCTTCCCTGAACTTTGCTAAAAATTGATAATTATGCACTTGCTCAAAAAGATATTGAAATAGTAGTCTCAGGGTCTTGTGATCATAAATCGGAGGAGTTTGAGAATTTACAGAAGGTTATGATTTAGAAAATAATACAAAATTTGAGATGTGTTTGAAAAAATATATATAAAATAAATATTATCTATTCGTCTCATTATTATGAGTATTTTGACATAAAAATTATCTCATTTTCAATTTGAAATGAGAAAGTTATCGACTTTTAATATTTGAATTTTTTTTAAAATAAAATAGAAAAAAAACTTCATATAAAATTAAGATTTTTAAAATCTAAATGGTATTTTACCAATTGGATATGTCACCTGAACAAGGCCTAAATTGTCCATGTTACTGCTGTCTTGTACTATTAGTCACCCGTGGAATAAATAAATAAATAAATAAAAGGTTATCTGAAAACGTTTACTTTTGAAGTCTTCTTCTATGCTAGTTTGCTTCATGGAATCTTTCAACTTTTTTTTTTGCCGGGAAAGTTCAAAGTCTTCTCTACAAGTCTTCGTAACTTTATACTCATCTTAAGTAAGATAGGACAACAGAGTGAATTAGTGATCTCTATCAAATCTTCCGTAAAGTCTTCTGAAAAAAAAAATCAAAATTCCAAACTAATATTACCAGAAAAAAAAAATATATAGTTAGATGTGACGAACTATAATAGATCATTTAGTTAAATAATGATCGTTGAAAATTTTTATCTTCGCTATAAGTATTCCTAACTTTCTAGCCATGCATTTTTTAGCTAGAATTCTAGCCATGCATTTCTATCTTAATTTACCTTTAAAAAATAAAAATAAAAATAAATAAAAAAGCTACCAGACAGCATGTGTCATGTTTTGTCGAGTCTTCCACCCAATCTTGTACAACAAATGAGAACATTCATTACTAGTTTCCATGATACTGCCATAAATCTTCTTCTTTGTTAACTTTTTTTTTTTTTTTTTTTGGTACAGAAAGAAAGTAACACATTCAAAATCCATTGGTAAAACGATCACAAAGGAAGTTTAGGAAAAGAAACTAAGTTGATTTATAAATAAACATCACTAAATAATGATTTTTAGATAATTAGTAACTGAAAGATAATCCATAAACAAGCTATATTGATTTAAAGTTCAAAGTCTTCTCTACAAGTCTTGAAACTTTATAGCCATCCTAAACAAGACATGACAACAACTGAATTAATGGTCTCTAATAAGTCTTTGGCAAAGTCTTCTAAAAAAAAAGAAAGAAAATGAACAAATTGAATATCCAAATTCCAAACTAATATTATAAAAAAATAAAAATAAAAATAATAAAATGATTGTTGATGCCATAATCTGCTCCGACCATGACGTACCACTTCCGACCACTTCTGAGGACCGCTGCCTCGCCGATGGGTCTGGTAGCCGGAGGCCGGCCGACCACATCCATTAGCCGACCACGTCCCTTGCCCGCACGAGAACAGGTGGTGTACTCTGACGAGACGGTGTTCTGGTCACTCCGCCCGGACAGTGCCTCCCAGGCTTGTGCAGGTCGTCCAGGCCCACACCTTATGGCTGACGTTAACCCTGCCACTCCCATCTGCTACAGTTGCCGCAGACCTACCTCTGCGAAGTGTCGCGTCGCCACCCGCCGCCACCTACCCTGACAGGGTCTGCCCCTTTGCAGGCGCCGGCAGCAACAACCCTTCTGCCCCCTACCTAGAGTTAGGCTCCACGTGGCGCGCGCCCGTTGGACCAACAGGCTCTTGCAGGCCTAAGGCCCTAGCCACCAGTTAGGAGGCCTAGATAACCAGCCCGACCGGGCTGCCCCGAGCACCCGAATCCGGGGAGAATGCCTATAAATAGAGGAAGAACCCACAAATCCAGGTATGGTCATTTTGCCTTGCCAAAGCTCTGCCTCTCCCTTTGCATACCAGTGCCTTCACTGACTTAAGCATCGGAGTGCCCACGGCAGACACCACACCGGTGTCCCCATCATTCCGAGGTGCTTCATTTTGCAGGTGATCGGAGGCGGAGCAACTGGTAGAAACTCACCGGACCACTCTACTGTATTGGGTGTTGTTGCTGAGGCCATTTCCGGCATCAACATTTTGGCGCTAGAAGGAGGGCCCCCGCCTTTCCAGCAATCAAGCATTCACCCCCACTTGCTCGACCCCATGGATGAGCACACCAACCCGGACTTCCAAGGCTATGATGAGCCTGCCCCTAAGGGCTCGCAGAGCACCAGGCCACCGCGGCGCTGAGGAGGTGGCCGAATGCAGCGAAGGCCCACTCAGACCGAGATCCTAACCGGGAACGTCCAAGCGCTGACGCAGACCGTGCAGGTGCTCATGGACGCCTTCCGGGACACCCACAACGTCCAGCTGCCCCAGCAGCAGCCGGAAGCAGCCGAGTCAACGCCGTCTAGGCCCCCTCGATCGGCAAGCCGACGCCGCGACCCTTCCCCCGTTGCCGCCCGGAGAGGTCGGTCGCAACGGGAGAGCGCTGGCCGGCAGCCGCGCAATGAGGGAGAGCCGAGCAGGTTGCGCTCGAGGAGCCGTCACACACGAGTAGACCTCTCGGACGTGCCCGATCAGCCGGCCCATGCCGGGGACAACCCCCGCGACGACCGGGAAGAGATCGCCAACATCTGAAGGAATACCCCGTCGGTCTTCGACCGTTTGGGAAGACCAGATATTTACCGCCGCCTAGGTCGGGAAGTGTCTGTTGACCAACCTGCCGAGAGAGAAAACCGCGACCAGAGTCGGTTGGACTACCTCCAGCGCCAGCTCGATCGGCTGGTCGGGCAGCAATACGGACTGGAGCCAACCGGGGCGGCTGAGCCGCCGTTTACACCTTCCATTATGGAATCGCCCTATCCCACCAGGTTCAAGATGCCGACCATCCCCTCGTACGATGGTTCAACTGACGCGGACGAGCATGTGGAGAATTACCAGGCGCACATGCTCATTCAGAGCGCCAACGAGGCAGCCCTCTACAAGTCATTCTGCCTCACTCTAACAGGAGCTGCTCGGCAATGGTACAGAAGGCTGCCCCCAGGCTCGATTGGCAGCTTCCAGCAGCTCGCGAGTTCATTCTCGGCTGCGTTCCTTGGCTCAAGGACAAGAAAGTTGGGAGCCTCCCACCTTTTCAGCATTAAGCAGCGTGAGAATGAAACGCTGAAGAAATACCTTGAGCGGTTCGACAAGGCCGTAGTACAGGTGGAAAACTGCTCCGACGACACCTTAGCCCAAGCCCTCAAGGAAGGCATCAAGGACCCCCGCCTCGTCTGGACTCTCGCTTACGACCGGACGACCTCATTCGCGCACCTGAGGGGAATCGCCTGGAGGCACGCCGAGGCCGACGAGTACGTTAGGGCCCGGGGGCTGGAGATTCCGGACCATGATCGGCCTACCAACAGGAGGTCGGAAAGGGGGCAGTCGAGGAGTTCCTTCCAGAACCGGGGGGACAAGGGGAAGAACCCGGCGAAAGGAGCTCAAGTGGAGACCAACCGCAGCCCGAGAACACCGGCGGGCAAGTTCACCCAGTACACGCCGTTGGTCACCAACATAGAGCATGTCCTCAACCAGGTGTCCGACCGTGGCCTCCTCCGGGACCCGCCCCCGATCCGCATGGATCGTTCCCGGAGGAACCCGAACAAATATTGCCATTTCAACAAGGATATAGGTCACGACACCAAGAACTGCATACAACTCCGGGACCAGATTGAGCTGCTAATCCGCGAAGGTCACATGCAGGAGTTCGTGGAAAGAATCATCACACCCACTGGTCAGAGCAGCCGCCCAGCACCGACCGCCCGACAAAATTCGGGGCCGGTCAACCGAGCAGAGGAACCAGAGCCCGAGCACATCGTTCACACCATCTTTGGCGGAACGGCCACCGGGGACACTGCTAGCAGCAGGAGGAGTTATGCCCGCGAGGCGAGGCGGGTCGCCCGCGGGGAACATATAAACATGGCGGAGCACATTTCAAAGATATGCCGCCAGGATAGCCCAGTGATCACCTTCACGGACGACGAAGCTGATCGGCTGCTCCACCCGCACAACGACGCCCTGGTCGGCGAGATCAGGGTGGCCAACAACGTCGTCCGGCGCGTCCTCATCGAAAACGGGAGCTCCGCGGACATAATGTTCATGGACGCGTTTTCAAGGTTAAAGATTGAGGGAGCCGAATTAACACCGGCGAAGACGCCCCTGTATGGATTCGCCGGAGATTGCGTTCGCGCGGCAGGCACCATCCGCCTCCCAGTCACAGTCGGCGACGACCCAGAGAAGGCGACCAGGATGGTGGAGTTTATCGTTGTAGACCGACCCTCCGTCTACAATGTCATCCTGGGTCGGCCCACCCTCAACGCACTAAAGGCGGTAGTCTCCACCTACCATCTCGCCATGAAGTTCCCCACCAGTGACGGGATCGGGGTGTTCTGAGGGAACCAAGAAGGGGCTCGCAAATGTTATATGGAGGCGGTGAACAAAGTGTGCCGGAAGGCCCCAGCCACCGTGGCCACCATCCTCAAAGTAGACGAGGCTGACATTCCCAACGAAGAAATAAAACCCCTGAGCGACCTGGACCCACGTTTGCCAGACGAGTAGGTCAGAGCATACCCGGTTGAAGACCTGGTACCCTACCAGCTGGACCCCGAGCACCCGGAAAGGACAGTGCTACTCGGCTCCAGGCTTACCCCGAGCACCCGAGCAGAGGTGGAGTCCACCCTCCGAGAACATAAGGACGTCTTCGCCTGGTCTCACGAAGATATGCCGGGGATCGACCCAGCTGTGATGTGCCACCAGCTGAACGTCAACCCGAGGCACCGCCCGGTGATACAGAGGAGGAGGGCCTTCAACCCGGAAAGGTATGAGGCCATTAACGCCGAGGTACAGAAGTTGCTTGCCGCCGGCTTTATTCGGGAGGTGACCTACCCGGACTGGCTTGCCAACGTCGTCCTGGTCAAGAAGTCTACCGGGAAGTGGCGTGTCTGCATAGACTACACCGACCTGAATAAGGCGTGTCTGAAGGACTGCTTCCCTCTCCCGCGGATTGACCAGCTCGTCGATGCGACAGCAGGCCACGAGCTTCTCAGCTTCATGGACGCCTATTCCGGGTACAATCAGATACCCATGAGCCGAGCCGATCAGGAGAAGACCGCGTTCACAACCGACCAGGGGCTATACGTACTGCTACCAGGTCATGCCGTTCGGCCTCAAGAACGCCGGGGCAACCTATCAGCGGCTGATGAACAAGATGTTTGCCCCGCTCATCGGGAAATCCATGGAGGTATACGTGGACGACATGTTGGTGAAAAGCCGACAAGTGTTCGACCACGTCCGAGACCTCTGGGACTGCTTCAACATTCTACGCCAATACAGGATGAAGCTCAACCCAGCCAAGTGCGCGTTCGGGGTAGAATCCGGGAAGTTCCTGGGGTTCATGGTGAACCACCGTGGGATAGAGGTCAACCCCGCGAAAGCCCAGGCCGTGGTAGATCTGCAACATCCGCGGACGATAAAGGAGGTACAACGACTAACCGGGATGATTGCAGCCCTATCCCGGTTTATGTCCCGGTCAACCGACAAATGCTTCCCATTTTTCCAAGCGCTCAAGACCCGAGCAGGCGTGAACTGGGACAGCAAGTGCGGGGAAGCGTTCGAGCGTCTAAAAGAATACCTAGCTAGCCCGCCTCAGCTATCAAAGCCACTCCCGGGCGAGACGCTCTACGTTTACCTCGCTGTTTCAGAGAAGGCCGTTAGCTCCGTCTTGATCCGAGAAGAAGACCGTGTGCAACGCGCCGTCTACTACAGCAGCAAAGCTTTTCAAGGAGCCGAAGGAAGATATACCCCGCTCGAGAAGCTGGCCCTCGCGCTGGTCACGTTTGCCCGCAAGTTGAGGCCTTACTTCCAGGGCCACCCGATCAAGGTTCCGACCAGCTATCCCCTTCGCCAGGTGCTACAGAACCCCGAACTATCCGGAAGGATTGCGAAATGGGCAATAGAGCTCGGGGAGTTCGATATTGAATATGTCCCCCGTATCGCAATCAAAGCGCAGGTCCTAGCGGACTTTGTAGCCGAGTTCACGGGGATACCCGGATCAGCGCCCGATCATGCAACTCCCGCCGCGGAAGCGAGCGCTACACGCCCAGAAAGCACCGGGGAGGCGAACCCTCCGATCCCCGACAGGTGGAAGCTGTTCGTCGACGGGTCCTCCGGCTCAGGGGGCTCCGGAGCAGGATTAGTTCTCGTCAGCCCTGATCGGTTCAAGACCAGCCAAGCACTGCGCTTCAATTTTCAAGCCTCCAACAATGAAGCCGAGTACGAAGCCGTCATAGCCGGTGTAATAACCCGAATTTTTATGACTCTAGATTTCCTTTGAACAAGGAAAACTTAAGTCTAGATCATGTTTGGAATGGAATATTGGTATAAGTTTGAGTTCTCATTTAATTAGTTACGAGTCTCAACGATGGATTACTTAGGCCAGTATAAGGCATTTTAAGGAAAATGACGTGTTGAAATTTCATGATTTCATGATGGTCAAAGTTTGACCAAGATAGTCAAAGTTGACCAAAAGTCAAGGTATGAGATCGCTCTAGAATAATCGTGAATAATATTTGGAGCAATGGGGATTTAGCAGTTTCAAGTTCTAAGAAGAAAAATCCATACACAGTCCAATTTTACGAGGATGAACTCCGGACTGCAATTTAGTGAAACAGTACTATTTTAAGTGAAAAATAGTATTAGTATTGATTAAGTTAGTAGGGAAATGGACTGAAACCCTATATTTAAGGATTTTTGGAAATTTAGTGGACCATTAGGTATGGAATTGAAGCCAAGTGGCTCCATCAACACTGTCCACCTCACAGGGACTAAAGTGCAAATATTTTGTCATTAAGGATTAAAGTGCAATTTTGTAATTTTTGAATTATGGAATTTATGGATATTCCTAACCAAGTTTCCAACTAGAGTTGAACTAAGCCAATGGTTGGTTACAAATTTAGTTAGCTTGGTTGCATTGGAACAAGCAATTAAGCTAGAGATAAGTTTGAGAAGATTTTTCTTTGCTTCCCACATGCTATGGTCGGTTTTTCATCCTTGGAAAACAAGGAAATATGCTTAGGTATGCAAGGTGACATAAGCAAGGAGAGATAAGCAATGAAGAAGCTTGGTGAGCAAGCCAATTTTGGTTCACACATGGCTTGATAGCATGGTGACAAGTGTATGTTCTAGAAAGGCTTGTGGAGCAAGCCAATTTTTGGCTCCCACATGCAAAGGCCGGTCCTTGAAGCCTTAAAGGGCAAGGGAATTTGTTTGGGATGATGTCACCAAGGTGACATAGGCTAGGTGATGCAAGCTTGGCTTGTTGAGCAAGCACTTGCATCCTTAGTCTTCATGGCCGACCACATCATCTAGGGGGGGGACACCTCATCAAATCCTCATTGGATTTTAGGGAAAGAAGTCTTCCCTTGTTCTCCAAGGGAATGGCTAGCCAATAAGGCCACACCACATCACCTAAGGGGGGGCTTGTTGAGCAAGTAAACCCTTAGATGTAATTAGGAAAAACTTTAGCTTTTCATTCTCCTTTTTCCTTCCACTAGAAGCCGAACTTCAAGGGAGAAGAAAGACCATGTGTTGGTCGGTTTTTCTTGAGCAAAAAGCTAGAGAAAAATTAGAAGGAAAAGCTAGAAAGAAAGGAAGAGAAAGGAAGGTGTGGTGGCCGAAAATCTTGAGAGAATTCCATAGAGGGGAAAACCGGATTTCTTGAGCAAGGAGTTAGAAGAAAAGTTTAGATCCAAAGTTAGATCTAATCTCAAGAAGTAAAGGTAATCCAATCCTCCTAAACCCCTCTAGTTCTTTAATTAGGTTTTGATTCAAATTTTGTGTATTTTCATGTGGGAGAGGCCAAAAATTTGGAACCCCAATTGGAGGGGAAATCCGGACTTGTTGGCAGCCAAAGGGAAGGTATAAATCCTCTAACCCTAAGTGTTTTATTTAAATTTCATTTGGGAAATTTAAATGTATTTCAAGCTTGATTTGTATGAGCATAAGCTCATTTAATTTTCTGCCCTAATTAGGATTTTAGGGTTGTGTTTGATTGATGTATGGTGATGCAAACCAAACGTTTTGCAAACCCCGGTTTGGTGCAAGAACACCCAAGGGTTTTGCCTTGCATGAAGATGTTTAAATGATATATGACTGCATGTGTTACGTTAGAAGCACTGCAGGTCGTCGTAGGCTCACGGCCGAGGCCGTTCGAGGTAGTGTGCACGTAAAATTTACGTAAAACGAACTTAAAACCGAAAACTGCCATTTTCGGGTAAAACTGACCAGTTTCGGGAAAAGGGAAATTTGAGGCCCTTAGGGGCCGAATTTGGAGAAACTTAAAACACGAAAGTTGTTCGGAACGATTTTTCCTAGGGGGATACGTGAACCGTTTTCAAAAATAAGGCCCCAATGGCCTCCGTTTACCCCAAAACCCGTGGCTGATCCCCAGACCCAGTTTTCACTCAGTTTTTCGGGATCAGCCAGTTTCAAACAAAAACTGGGACGAATCTAGGCTGAATTGGAATTTTTGTAAAACACGAAAGTTTTAGTATTTTTCGAGAGCTACAACTTTCGTGAAGAAAACTTTTTCAGATTACGAACCGATTTTTAAACTGGGGTCGCTTTTCGAAGGGTGCGCAGGGAATCCGAAAATTCCTGCACCACTAGCCTTTCCAATGTCTTTAGAAAACTATTTTTTTTACTACAAACTATTGTTTCGATTATGGAAAACTGTTCCAAGGGCAGTTTTCAACCTCAAATGATTTTATAAAAGCACTAATCCAAGAGTTTGGATTTTTACGATTTAAGTAAAGGATTTTTATGAAGTTTTGGGATTAATTTCCCTAAATTTTCCAAGTAAGGGAAAATGAATTTTTCAAGTTGGAGTATAGCAAGCGATTAGTTTACGAAAGGTAACCGGGAGTTATACACGAGTTACTGGGTCAAGCCCAAAGCCCAAGGTTGACCCAACAACGGTTGACCATAGTTGACCGAAGTTGACCATTGTTGACCATAGTTGACTTTGGTTGACTAACAAGTGGATTTTAGTATAACCTTAAGGGTTAGTCAAGATAACCCTAAAGGACACCAATATTAATAAACTGGGCTAAGGTATAGGGTTACTATTTGTAACCCAGTAAGACATCTAGTATCGGGGACATACAACTAGGAATATGTAGACATGTTGGTTAGATCCCCAACATTCCACAATACTAATTAGACCCTTACCTATGTCCTTCAACTAGCAGGAGGAAACCTGCAGCTGTAACCAGAGGAGAAGCAGCACTACGTAGGACATAACGAGAGAGGTAAGTACAACTCCGCCTACAGCATAGGCCCTTTGTTGCCTGATGTAATGTGCTGATATGTGATAATGTGTTATGCTATGCTATGGCTATGACATGCTAAGTTATGTTATGACATGCAATGCCATGTTTTCAAAAATGCCATGTTTACAAAAATGTCATGTTTTCAAAAAGGTCATGTTTTGACTAATGTTGATTATGTTATAATATTGTGACATCATGAAGCATGTTCACTAATATTAAATCACTTGGTAAGAACAAGACTAGTAGGATGTTGTGTCGTGCCGACTTGCCACAAAGGCGGATTTAAATGGTATGGTTCATGGTTTGAGTTGGATTGGAAGGCTACCTAAACTACTCCATGTTAAACTTTGTGTTTCATGGTTTGAGTTAAAACGGACTGCCACCTTCAACCATTCCTTGGCTATGTACCACGGTACGAGCACACATGTTATGTAAAGGAATAGAACTAAATTAAGTTATGAATCCATAATTGATTCATAAGAGATTATAATTGATTCATAAGAAATTATAATTGGTTCATGCACAATGATATGTTTTGTGTCGCGGATGTGATAGTTGTACTTGCTGAGCGAAAGCTCACGTCTTACGTCTATGCTGTAGGTAAGTATCCTGCCAGCAATCTCTGATGCAATACTGTGGAAGGCTGGTGCTGCGGACTGTGAAATGTGGGATGGACACTGCCACAGCTTTTGAAAAAAAATATATATACTCTATAAAATATGTTGTAATGAAAAAGGGTTTTCATAATTTCATGATATTTTAAGTATGAATGACAAAGATTATGTATGTATGGCAAGCAAGTTGCCTCTTGTGGAACCAATCCACATTAGTTCGGGTTTGGTCTACTATTTGATTATGATGGCCTTCAAGGAAGGTTTGAAAGTTCGGTACTCGAGTAAGTACCTATCAGTAAGTATGAGTTTGAGGATGAAGTTCAAGTTGAAAGTTTTAAAATAAAGTTCAAAAGGAAAAAAAAAAAAAAAAAAGGGTTTAAAAAAAAAAAGAAAATCTTTCCCAAATTTTCCGCAAGTTTAATTTAAGTATATAAGTAAGGTGACGACCCGGCGTGGGAAGTCGGGGCGTGACAGCCGGTCTCGGATTAGCCCAGGAACTCGGGATACAAGACATCGAGGTCTTCAGCGACTCGATGATTATAGTCAACCAGATTACCGGGGAATTCCAGGCCAGGGAAGAGCGGATGGCAAGTACCTGGGAAGAGTGAAAGCTCTTCTCGGTCAATTCAATTGGCAGCGGGTTACCCGGATACCTCGCGCCGAGAACGCCGAACCAGACGCCCTGGCTCGGTTGGCCTCGGGGAACGATATGGAGGGGCTCGTTTCATTCCCCATCGAGAAACTTGACCAACCAAGCATCGACCGAGAAGAGACGATCCTGGTCGCCGAGGACTCCCAAACTTGGATGGACCCCATTGTCCAGTATCTCACCGACTCCAAGTTGCCCGAAGACCGAGGACAAGCCCGGAAGATCAAGAACGCGTCGGCTAGGTACACCCTTGTTGACGGAAAGCTGTACCGCCGAGGACTTTCCACCCCCTACCAGCGCTGTGTCAGGCCGGCTGAAGCCGAGTATGTCATGAAGGAAATCCACAGCGGTGTATGCGGAAATCACTCAGGCGGGAAAGCTCTATCGTTCAAGTGCCTCCGTCAAGGGTACTATTGGCCGACCATGAGCAGGGATGCCATTGAGTTCGCCCAAAAGTGCATGAAATGCCAACAGTTCGCCAAAGCCATCAAGACTCACCCCGAGAAGCTCACTTCGGTAGTGTCGGCATGGCCCTTCGCGAAGTGGGCCGTCGACTTGATCGGACCACTCCCGATGGGCCGGTCGCAACTTCGTTATTGCTTGGTCGCGATCGACTACCTTACTAAGTGGATCGAAGTGGAACCCTTGGCTCAGCAAACTGAGGCAAAATGCACGAATTTCTTGTGGAAAAGCATCATCTGTCGGTTCGGCCTTCCTCACACCGTGGTTTCGGACAACGGAAAACAGTTCGGTGACAAGTTCTCGGCGCTATGCGAGCAGTTCGGAATCAAAAAGGTATTTTCCTCCCCTGGGCACCCGCAGAGTAATGGACAAGTGGAAGCCGCTAATAAGACGATCAAGGAGAACTTGAAAAAGAACCTTGAGAAGCACAAAGGGGCCTGGGTAGACGAGCTTCCCCGAGTACTCTGGGCTTTCGCCATGGCTTTCGGTGTAGAGGCAGTTATCCCGGTCGAAGTCGGGTTACCGAGTTTCAGAGTTGAAAACTACGATGAAGACGGCAACGCTGGTCGGCTGTTACCTGAGCTCGACCTGGTAGAGGAAAAACGCGAGCAAGCTCTAATCCGAACTGCTGCGCGTAACCAGGTCATTGCAAGGTACTACGACAAGAGGTTTCGGCCGAGAGTCTTCCGAGTAGGAGATCTGGTAATTAAAAGGGTGCTCGTCCAAGAACCAGGGCTTGGCGCCTTCGGCCCTAAGTGGGATGGACCCTACACAATCACGAGCATAGTCAGGCCTGGGACTTACCGATTGTCGGATCAGGAAGGTAGGAACCTAGGAAATCCATGGAATGCCGACCACCTGAAGCGTTTTTACCAGTAATTCTATCTGTACCGATTCTTTTGTAAAAGATTACTGTAATAAAAAGAGAATTTCATTTCCAACTTTTCGCAAGATCAGGTCCCACCATCGGGCACAATTTAACAGGGTTACCCGACCAGGACCCAACTTCTCACGTGTTCCTCGTAGCACAAGATCAGGTCCTATGACCGGGCACAACCCATCAGGGTTACCCGACCAAGACCCAACTTGGACAAGTCCCATGACCCGGGCACAACCCAAAAGGGCTACCCGACCAGGGTTGGAATTGGGGTTAAATCCCCCAAACCAACCGGGGGGGGGGGGGGGGGGGGGGGGGGGGGGGCTAGAATACCCCACAAGACGACGTGCATGTCATGAAAAAAAAAAAAAAAAAAAAAAAAAAAAGAAGTGAAGAGCAACACGAAAAAAAAAAAAAAAAAAAACTTTCATTGAGTATAGTCGGAGGAGGGTACAAGTTGGGCACCCTCGAACCCAAAAAAAAAAAAAAAAGGGGGTACAACCAACAAAACAAAAACAAAAAACGGGGACTAATCTAGCTGGTCCGGGAAGAGGTCGCTCATCGAGACGTTGATCAGCGGAGAGGACGGCGGGTCCGCTGCTGGTTGCTCGGGAGGGAGAGGCTGCTCTAGCTCCGTCGGTTCAGGAGCTCCAGATGGAGGCTGCTCGGGCAGCCGGGCTTCGCCGGTTACCTCACCCTCCTCCGCTGCTTCCTCGGCCATTGTCTGGTCGGACCAGTCGGGAACAAAGGACCAGTCTACCCCGACCAGAGATGGGTTGGTCGCGATAAAACCTGCCTTCATGTCCCGCATGCCGTCGTTGTATTCGGCGACCAGGCGAGCTCGGAAGTCCTCAGACTCGAGGTACTCGGCCACCGCAGTAGCCTTCGCATCCTCAAGCGCGGCAGGAAGGGCGACCTCGAGGTATCTTTGGTGCGAGGCCCGGGCAGCAGCGAGATCTTCCTCAGCCTTCCTCAATGCTGCCTGCATCTCGAGCCTCGATGTCTCCGCCTCCTCAGCCTTCCGCTTGGCGCTGGCGACCCAGTCCTCGGCTCATCTCAGCTTGTCCTCGGCCCTCTTCGCCAGCTCCTCAGCAGCCTTTGCCTTTTCCTCGGTTGCCTTCTTGGCCTCCTCGGCGGCGGCCTTCGCCTCCTTCTCGGACCTCCTCAAGGCCCTGATGTCGGCTTCGGCGGCCTTCAGCTCGTCCGCTGTCCGATTAGCATGGGCCCTGGCGGTAGCACTCCCGGAGAAGAGAAGACACAAGTCCTGCCCACAAAAAAAAAAAAAGAGGGAGTAAAGGGAAAGAAAGTAAAAAATTATAGTATATATATAAATTAGATAGACAGATGAATATTGAATCCACGCTTACCCCGGTCAGCCTGGTCGCGCATTCGGTGATGGCCTCTATGTGGTCGGAGCGCCTAGAAGACTCGGCCATCTCGACAGTCAGGTGCTCTGCGAACTTCACGACTAGCACCCGATGAATCGGCGAGTCGGGACTGGACGGCTCATCCCGGGGACGACTCGGGCGGGCATCTTACCGACCTGCCGGCCTTTCATCCCTCGAGCGGTCCGCCCTCGGCCTTTCTTCCCTTGGCCTGTCCTCCCTCGGCCGATCGACCCGCTGCCTATCCTCCCTCGGCCGATCCTCCCGAGGCCGGTCTTCCCCGGGTCGGTCCGGGCGCGCCTCTTGGCGAGCCACTGGTCGGCTGATCGCGGCAACCGGGGGGGACGGCGACTTTAGCTGGAGCCGCGGATGACGCGGTCGCCTTGCTCGGCTGACCGACCTCCTTCCCCTTGCCCTTCGCCAGCCTGGCGTTCTTCTGAAGCCGGGCCAGGCTCTCTTCCACGCTCGGGCACTTGGTGCCACGGCGATCTCGGTCAGCCATCGGTTCTGCAAAAAGTAATAAGCCTATGAGTACACGGATAACGAATAACCAGATAATACACATTATTAACTGAGCGGACCTTCGATACGGAGGCCACGAGTAGGGTAGAGATCCCGGATAACCCGGTCCACGTCCTCGTCGGCAACCCGAGGACCCCAAGTTCCAGGGGACAGGTCACCAGACGACGATCCGTGGACCGAGGCCTTGGGCACTCCCTGTGGAACCCCGGATCGATCGTCGGTGGTCGCGTCGGCTGGTCGGGCTGTCCGAGAGCTGTAATGGACGGCAGGCGGAGGCATCCGGGCTACAGTCACCGCTGGGGATGTTCTCGGCTGGTCGTCTGACCGGCCATAGGTGGACGAGGAGCCGACCCAATGCCTACTTAGGCTAGCTTCTGATAGGAGCCCGTGCTGGCTCCGCTCGGGGTCGGATAGCTCCCGCAGCGCGTCTATCCTCTCCAGGGTTAGCTCCGTGGCATGCGGCGCCCGAGTCCACACGTGGCCCCTCCTGAACGCCACCGGCACCCTCTCGGATTCGGGGAGTTCGAAATACGACAGGTGCTCGTGCAGCCACGCCCCTCCAGCGTAAAACCAGAGGTGCTTGAACTGCTTATCTGAATCTGGGCACCCAGTTATGAACGTCCCCTTGAAGCCTTGAAAGTAGTAAAACCCCTTGGCCGAAGGAGCAGACTTCATCCGGTAGAGGTTCTGGAAGGCGGTAAACGGCATCTTCCTAGCGAACTTCGCTGCCCACAGCGCGTAGCAGCTGATTAGGATACGGTACGCATTCGCGTTCAGCTGGGCTGGGGCGACGTTCAGCCTGGTCAGCGCCTGCCTCAGGAATGGATGGAATGGAAGCCGTAGCCCTGCTCGGAAGTACTCGGCCGAGAGGGCGATGTAGCCGGAAGGTGGTCGGGATGGAAGATCGTCAACTCCGGGAACCAGGAGGTCCACATTTT
The DNA here is from genome assembly GCA_009761775.1 of Ficus carica. NCBI lineage: Eukaryota > Viridiplantae > Streptophyta > Magnoliopsida > Rosales > Moraceae > Ficus > Ficus carica. The sequence goes on from VYVB01000515.1 coordinate 100,792, forward strand.
CCGGGATATTGAACTCTCGGCGCAGCGCGACCAAATATCTCTGCGTGACCGCGGTTGTGTAGTAGTCCGCCGTGTAAACTGGTCGGCCGGCCGCCAACCTGGACATCTCTTCGTCGCCCCGGCGACATACTTTGACGTCATTGATGCGGATACCACGACTAGCGGGCCGATCGCGGGCTTCTGTATCCTCACCAGACGGGTCGGTGCTGTCAGACACCGAGTCGCCTTCTCGGCCAGATGTGCTCGCCTGGCCTGCAGACCTCTCAGCGGCCTCCCCTCCCTCAACCGTGAGATCCACGACCGGGGCCGTCGGGGCTTGGAAAGACCCGCCTAGTTCCTCGACGAATCGGCGATCCGGGGCAGTGCCCGGACCCACCCGGAGTATCTCTTCTAGCCGTGCTGCGCCGGACAGCTCTCGGTTGGCCGGCGAGACTTGATCGCCCGGAGACGGTATGTCAGAGATCCCCCACAGGTGGTCGGGTGCCCGGCCCTCGGGGCCCATCACTTCCCCGACCGATGACGACCTCGTGCGCGACGATGAGGCCTCGCTCCCCGTGATGTCTAAGCTCTCGGACAAGCCGGCGTTCTCGGAATCTGAAATATCACTCATATTGAAAACAAAAATTACCTTGTCGGATGTTCTCGACGCTGGTCTTCTAAATCTTTCGCTCTATCGTGCTCGGCAGTGTTCGGCAGCTCTCGGCAGAACCTCGATCTTTTTGCAAACGGTTGAAAAAATTAGGGTCACCCCCTCGCTATTTATAGGCGAAGGGTTAGCGAAAAACCCGGGCGCGTTTCACGAGGCGACGATTCAGTTTCCTGCCAATCGCCCACGTCGGATTCGTACACTGAAATTTAAAATTTCGAAGTGTCGCTCTGCCTTCCCGCCTATCGAAGTACGACACGTGGCGCCATGACGCGTGGCAACCGTTCGTGCCTGGCCGAGAACTCCCTTTCATCCGAGGTGCCGACCAATCGCCGACTTTCGACGATTACAAGCAGGAGTCGAACAGACGGCTATCCGAGCATCCTCGGCCACAACAGCCCGGAGATGCTGGGGGGCTTATATTGATGCCATAATCTGTTCCGACCATGACGTACCACTCCCGACCACTTCTGAGGACCGCTGCCTCGCCGATGGGTCTGGTAGCCGGAGGCCGGCCGACCACATCCATTAGCCGACCACGTCCCTTGCCCGCGCGAGAACAGGTGGTGTACTCTGACGAGACGGTGTTCTGGTCACTCCGCCCCGACAGTGCCTCCCAGGCTTGTGCAGGTCGTCCGGGCCCACACCTCATGGCTGACGTTAACCCTGCCACTCCCATCTGCTACAGTTGCCGCAGACCTACCTCTGCGAAGTGTCGCGTCGCCACCCGCCGCCACCTACCCTGACAGGGTCTGCCCCTTTGCAGGCGCCGGCAGCAACAACCCTTCTGCCCCCTACCTAGAGTTAGGCTCCACGTGGCGCGCGCCCGTTGGACCAACAGGCTCTTGCAGGCCTAAGGCCCTAGCCACCAGTTAGGAGGCCTAGATAACCAGCCCGACCGGGCTGCCCCGAGCACCCGAATCCGGGGAGAATGCCTATAAATAGAGGAAGAACCCACAAATCCAGGTATGGTCATTTTGCCTTGCCAAAGCTCTGCCTCTCCCTTTGCATACCAGTGCCTTCACTGACTTAAGCATCGGAGTGCCCACGGCAGACACCACACCGGTGTCCCCATCATTCCGAGGTGCTTCATTTTGCAGGTGATCGGAGGCGGAGCAACTGGTAGAAACTCACCGGACCACTCTACTGTATTGGGTGTTGTTGCTGAGGCCATTTCCGGCATCAACAATGATGTTACAAAAATTTAATATCTCATGCTTTTTCAGGGATATGATATCTTCTATATGCCTGATTCTGTACGCTTCTATTTTGATGTGATCAACCAAGAAAAAAAAAAACATAGAAAATTGACAATTTGATATCCAAACCAATTGTTAAAAAAGTAAAAAACTAAATGATGCGAATTCTGAATTTAATATTTTATCATGCTTTTCCAAGGATATATTATCCCGTGTATGCTTGATTCTACACGTTTCTATTTTTATGTGATCAACCAAGAAAAAAAAAAAAAAAAGAAAGAAAAGTAACAATTTGGTATCCAAACTGATTTTACAAAATAATAATAACAATAACAATAAATTATGTGAAATCTGAAATTAATATTTCATGCTTTTCCAAGGATAAATATGTTTTCTTGTATATGCCTGATTCTATATATACATTTCTATTTTGTTGTGATCAACCAAAAAAAAACAAAGTAAATTATTTACATTTCTATTTTGATGTGATCAACCAAGAAAAAGCAAAGAAAATTAACAATTGGATACCCAAACTAATTTTACAAAAAAATTAAATGATATGAATTGTGAATTTAATATTTCCTGCTTTTCCAAGAATATGTTATCTTAGAAAGTGCATGCGTAAATGGAAACTATTAGACTCAAAGAATAAGGTAACGGAATCGGAATTGAAACCCGAAATTCCTAGATCAACTTACTACAAAATGAAAAGTTATGGGGTTTTGATTTTTTAGTATAACTTTTCTTTTTGCTGAAAGATTTCTAGTGTAATTTGTCAAAGCTTTCAGCACAAACTAGTACAATGTACGAATCTAGTGTAATTTGAGGACTGCTTTCTTTCAACTATATGTTTGAAACTATTTAAACTCGCTCCGATGGAGTTGCTTGATTACTGGATTAGATTGAAATGAGTAGTTGTTGGTGTGAACATAAGCATTGAGATCGTATTGATGCGAATCCGAGAAAGATTAATTTTTTTTTTTATTTAGGATCAAACAAGAGAAGATACTTGGGGTCTCCAGATTCAATACCCGATCCTTGAATGATAACCAAAATCGGAAGAATACGAATACTAGTAGTTCCGATGGCAAACTAAAACCATGCCAAATTAGTTAAGAGTCATCCGATTGATAACCATGCCCCAGATTTGGAATGTCCCCTTTGATCATTATCCCCTCCCATATAATTAGTGGTAATCAAAAAGGCAGAATTTCAAGGTTAGATCTCAAGGTCTTCTTGTCGGAGAGGGAAATAAACCACGGTAACACGACAGTGGTTGACAATCAGGTAAAGAGGAATCTTCCCTGAACTTTGCTAAAAATTGATAATTAGGTACTTGCTCAAAAAGATATTGAAATAGTAGTCTCAAGGGTCTTGTGATTACAAATAGGAGGAGTTTGAGAATTTAGCGAAGGTTATGATATAAAAAATAATACAAAAATTTGAAATGTGTTTGAAAAAAAATATAAATGTAAAATGAATCTCATCTTATTCATCTCATCATTACGAGTATTTTAATATAAAAATCATCTCATTTTTTATTTAAAATGAGAAAATTAACTACTTTTATTGTATGAATGTTTTAAAAAATAAAAGAGTAAAAAAATTTGATATAAATTAAAATTTTAAAATCTAGATGATGTTCTACTATCGAAATATGTCACTCCAATCAAGGCCATAAGTTTCCGTGTTAGTGCTCTGTCTTATACTATTAGTCACCCGTGTAATGAATAAATAAATAAATAAAAGGTTACATGATAATGTTTACTTTTGAAGTCTTCTTCTGTGTTAGTTTGCTTCATGGAATCTTTCAACTTCGTTTTTATTTTTTATTTTTTCCGTCTTTTTTTTTTTTTTTGTTGGGGGGGGGGGGGGGGGGGGGGGGGGAGTGGTAGGGGTGATATTGTTTAAAAGTTCAAAGTCTTCTCTATAAGTCTTCGTAATTTTATAACCATTTAAATAAGATAAGATAACTGACTAATTAATAATATCTATTCAGTCTTTCGTAAAATCTTCTGAAAAAAAGAAATATCTAAATTCCAAACTAATATTAGCAGAAAAAAAATATATAGTTGGATGTGACGAACTATAATAGATCCTTTAGTTAGATCATGATTGTTGAAAATTTTAGTCTTCGCTATAAGTATTCCTAACTTTCTAGCCATGCATTTTTTAGCTAGAATTCTAGCCATGCATTTCTAGCTTATCCGATATCAATTACTGTCTTTGACTCTTTTAATTTACCTTAAAAAAAAAATAAATAAATAAAAAGCTACCAGACAGCATGTGTCATGTTTTGTCGAGTCTTCCACCCAATCTTGTACAACAAATGAGAACATTCATTACTAGTTTCCATGATACTGCCGTGTCTTGTACTATTAGTCACCCGTAGAAAAATAATAATAATAATAATAATAATAATAAAGGCAACGTAATAACGTTTACTTTATAAATCTTCTTCTTTGTTAATTTTTTTTGGTATAGAAAGTAACACATGCAAAATCCATTAACAAGACGATCACAAAGGAATTTTAAGAGAAGAAATTAAGTTGATTTATAAATAAATCTCATTAAATTATAATTTTCAGATAATTATTGACTGAAAAATAATCCATAAACAAGTTATATTGATTTAAAGTTCAAAGTCTTCTCTACAAGTCTTGAAACTTTATAGCCATCCTAAACAAGACAGGACAACAACTGAATTAATGGTCTCTACTAAGTCTTCGGCAAAGTCTTCTAAAAAAAAAGAAAGAAAATGAACAAATTGAATATCCAAATTCCAAACTAATATTAAAAAAAAATAATAAATAAAAATAATAAATGATGTTACAAGAATTTAATATCTCATGCTTTTTCAGGGATATGATATCTTCTATATGCCTGATTCTGTACGCTTCTATTTTGATGTGATCAACCAATAAAAAAAAAAACATAGAAAATTGACAGTTTGATATCCAAACCAATTTTACAAAAAGGAAAAAACTAAATGATGCGAATAATGAATTTAATATTTTATCATGCTTTCCCAAGGATATATTATCCCGTGTATGCTTGATTCTACACGTTTCTATTTTAATGTGATCAACCAAGAAAAAAAAAAAAAAAAAGAAAGAAAGAAAAGTAACAATTTGGTATCCAAACTGATTTTACAAAATAAAAATAACAATAACAATAAATGATGTGAAATCTGAAATTAATATTTCATGCTTTTCCAAGGATAAATATGTTTTCTTGTATATGCCTTATTCTATATACATTTCTATTTTGTTGTGATCAACCAAGAAAAAACAAAGTAAATTATTTACATTTCTATTTTGATGTGATCAACCAAGAAAAAGCAAAGAAAATTAACAATTTGGTACCCAAACTAATTTTACAAAAAATTAAATGATATGAATTGTGAATTTAATATTTCCTGCTTTTCCAAGAATATGTTATCTTAGAAAGTGCATAATAGAAAGCGTAAATGGAAACTATTAGACTCAAGGAATAAGGTAACGGAATCGGAATTGAAATACAAAATTCCTAGATCAACTTACTACAAAATTGAAAAGTTATGGGGTTTTGATTTTTTAGTATAACTTTTCTTTTTGCTGAAAGATTTCCTGAAAGATTTCTAGTGTAATTTGTCAAAGATTTAAGCACAAACTAGTACAATGTACGAATCTAGTGTAATTTGAGGACTGCTTTCTTTCAACTATATGTTTGAAACTCTTTAAAATCGCTCTGATGGAATTGCTTGATTACTAGATTAGATCTTTAAATGAGTAGTTGTTGGTGTGAACATATGCATTGAGATCGTATTGTTGCGAATCCGAGAAAGATTAATTTTTTTTTATTTAGGATCAAACAAGAGAAGATACTTGGGGTCTCCAGATTCAATACCCGATCCTTGAATGATAACCAAAATCGGAAGAATACGAATACTAGTAGTTCCGATGGCGAACTAAAACCATGCAAAATTAGTTAAGAGTCATTCGATTGATAACCATGCCCCAGATTTTGGAATGTCCCCTTTGATCATTATCCCCTCCCATATAATTAGTGGTAATCAAAAAGGCAGAATTTCAAGGTTAGATCTCAGGGTCTTCTTGTCGGAGAGGGAAAAAAACCACGGTAACACGACAGTGGTTGACAACCAGGTAAAGAGGAATCTTCCCTGAACTTTGCTAAAAATTGATAATTAGGCACTTGCTCAAAAAGATATTGAAATAGTAGTCTCAAGGGTCTTGTGATTACAAATAGAAGGAGTTTGAGAATTTAGCGAAGGTTATGATATAAAAAATAATACAAAAATTTGATATGTGTTTGAAAAAAAAATATATATATATATATATATATATAATGAATCTCATCTTATTCATCTTATCGTTACGAGTATTTTAATATAAAAATTATCTCATTTTTTATTTAAAATGAGAAAGTTATCTACTTTTAATGTATGAATTTTTTAAAAATAAAAGAGAAAAAAAATTTGACATAAAATTAAAATTTTGAAATCTAGATGATGTTTTACTATCGTCACCCAATCAAGGCCATAAGTTTCCGTGCTACTGCTCTGTCTTGTACTATTAGTCACCCGTGGAATGAATAAATAAATAAATAAAAGGTTACATGATAACGTTTACTTTTGAAGTCTTCTTCTGTGTTAGTTTGCTTCATGGAATCTTTCAACTTCGTTTTTATTTTTTATTTTTTCTGTCTTTTTCTTTTCTTTTTTTTTGGGGTGGGGGGAGTGGGGGAGTGGTGGGGGTGATATTGTTTAAAAGTTCAAAGTCTTCTCTATAAGTCTTCGTAATTTTATAACCATTTTAAATAAGATAAGATAACTGACTAATTAATAATATCTATTCATTTCGTAAAATCTTCTGAAAAAAAAAAATCCAAATTCTAAACTAATATTAGCAGAAAAAAAAAATATAATTGGATGTAACGAACTATAATAGATCGTTTAGTTAGATCATGATCGTTGAAAATTTTAGTCTTCGCATAAGTATTCCTAACTTTCTAGCCATGCATTTTTTAGCTAGAATTCTAGCCATGCATTTCTAGCTTATCCGATATCAATTACTGTCTTTGACTCTTTTAATTTACCTTAAAAAAAAATAAATAAATAAAAAAGCTACCAGACAGCATGTGTCATGTTTTGTCGAGTCTTCCACCCAATCTTGTACAACAAATGAGAACATTCATTACTAGTTTCCATGATACTGCCGTGTCTTGTACTATTAGTCATCCGTAGAAAAATAATAATAATAATAATAATAATAATAAAGGCAACGTAATAACGTTTACTTTATAAATCTTCTTCTTTGTTAATTTTTTTTGGTATAGAAAGTAACACATGCAAAATCCATTAACAAGACGATCACAAAGGAATTTTAAGAGAAGAAATTAAGTTGATTTATAAATAAATCTCATTAAATTATAATTTTCAGATAATTATTGATTGAAAGATAATCCATAAACAAGTTATATTGATTTAAAGTTCAAAGTCTTCTCTACAAGTCTTGAAACTTTATAGCCATCCTAAACAAGACAGGACAACAACTGAATTAATGGTCTCTACTAAGTCTTCGGCAAAATCTTCTAAAAAAAAAGAAAGAAAATGAACAAATTGAATATCCAATTCCAAACTAATATTAAAAAAAATAATAAATAAAAATAATAAAATGATGTTACAAGAATTTAATATCTCATGCTTTTTCAGGGATATGATATCTTCTATATGCCTGATTCTGTACGCGATGTGATCAACCAATAAAAAAAAAACATAGAAAATTGACAGTTTGATATCCAAACCAATTTTACAAAAGGAAAAACTAAATGATGCGAATAATGAATTTAATATTTTATCATGCTTTTCCAAGGATATATTATCCCGTGTATGCTTGATTCTACACGTTTCTATTTTAATGTGATCAACCAAGAGAAAAAAAAAAAAAAAAAAAAAAAAAAAAGAAAGAAAAGTAACAATTTGGTATCCAAACTGATTTTACAAAATAAAATAACAATAACAATAAATGATGTGAAATCTGAAATTAATATTTCATGCTTTCCCAAGGATAAATATGTTTTCTTGTATATGCCTTATTCTATATACATTTCTATTTTGTTGTGATCAACCAAGAAAAAACAAAGTAAATTATTTACATTTCTATTTTGATGTGATCAACCAAGAAAAAGCAAAGAAAATTAACAATTTGGTACCCAAACTAATTTTACAAAAAATTAAATGATATGAATTGTGAATTTAATATTTCCTGCTTTTCCAAGAATATGTTATCTTAGAAAGTGCATAATAGAAAGCGTAAATGGAAACTATTAGACTCAAGGAATAAGGTAACGGAATCGGAATTGAAATCCAAAATTCCTAGATCAACTTACTACAAAATTGAAAAGTTATGGGGTTTTGATTTTTTAGTATAACTTTTCTTTTTGCTGAAAGATTTCCTGAAAGATTTCTAGTGTAATTTGTCAAAGATTTAAGCACAAACTAGTACAATGTACGAATCTAGTGTAATTTGAGGACTGCTTTCTTTCAACTATATGTTTGAAACTATTTAAACTCGCTCCGATGGAGTTGCTTGATTACTAGATCAGATTAGATTGAAATGAGTAGTTGTTGGTGTGAACATATACATTGAGATCGTATTGTTGCGAATCCGAGAAAGATTAATTTTTTTTTTATTTAGGATCAAACAAGAGAAGATACTTGGGGTCTCCAGATTCAATACCCGATCCTTGAATGATAACCAAAATCGGAAGAATACGAATACTAGTAGTTCCGATGGCGAACTAAAACCATGCAAAATTAGTTAAGAGTCATTCGATTGATAACCATGCCCCAGATTTTGGAATGTCCCCTTTGATCATTATCCCCTCCCATATAATTAGTGGTAATCAAAAAGGCAGAATTTCAAGGTTAGATCTCAGGGTCTTCTTGTCGGAGAGGGAAAAAAAACCACGGTAACACGACAGTGGTTGACAACCAGGTAAAGAGGAATCTTCCCTGAACTTTGCTAAAAATTGATAATTAGGCACTTGCTCAAAAAGATATTGAAATAGTAGTCTCAAGGGTCTTGTGATTACAAATAGAAGGAGTTTGAGAATTTAGCGAAGGTTATGATATAAAAAATAATACAAAAATTTGATATGTGTTTGGAAAAAAAAATATATATATATATATATAATGAATCTCATCTTATTCATCTTATCGTTACGAGTATTTTAATATAAAAATTATCTCATTTTTATTTAAAATGAGAAAGTTATCTACTTTTAATGTATGAATTTTTTAAAAAATAAACGAGAAAAAAAATTTGACATAAAATTAAAATTTTGAAATCTAGATGATGTTTTACTATCGTCACCCAATCAAGGCCATAAGTTTCCGTGCTACTGCTCTGTCTTGTACTATTAGTCACCCGTGGAATGAATAAATAAATAAATAAAAGGTTACATGATAACGTTTACTTTTGAAGTCTTCTTCTGTGTTAGTTTGCTTCATGGAATCTTTCAACTTCCTTTTTATTTTTTATTTTTTCTGTCTTTTTCTTTTTTTTTTTTTTTGGGGTGGGGGGAGGGGGGGAGTGGTGGGGGTGATATTGTTTAAAAGTTCAAAGTCTTCTCTATAAGTCTTCGTAATTTTATAACCATTTTAAATAAGATAAGATAACTGACTAATTAATAATATCTATTCATTCGTAAAATCTTCTGAAAAAAAAAAATCCAAATTCTAAACTAATATTAGCAGGAAAAAAAAAATATAATTGGATGTAACGAACTATAATAGATCGTTTAGTTAGATCATGATCGTTGAAATTTTAGTCTTCGCATAAGTATTCCTAACTTTCTAGCCATGAATTTTTTAGCTAGAATTCTAGCCATGCATTTCTAGCTTATCCGATATCAATTACTGTCTTTGACTCTTTTAATTTACCTTAAAAAAAAATAAATAAATAAAAAAGCTACCAGACAGCATGTGTCATGTTTTGTCGAGTCTTCCACCCAATCTTGTACAACAAATGAGAACATTCATTACTAGTTTCCATGATACTGCCGTGTCTTGTACTATTAGTCACCCGTAGAAAAATAATAATAATAATAATAATAATAATAAAGGCAACGTAATAACGTTTACTTTATAAATCTTCTTCTTTGTTAATTTTTTTTTATAGAAAGTAACACATGCAAAATCCATTAACAAGACGATCACAAAGGAATTTTAAGAGAAGAAATTAAGTTGATTTATAAATAAATCTCATTAAATTATAATTTTCAGATAATTATTGACTGAAAGATAATCCATAAACAAGTTATATTGATTTAAAGTTCAAAGTCTTCTCTACAAGTCTTGAAACTTTATAGCCATCCTAAACAAGACAGGACAACAACTGAATTAATGGTCTCTACTAAGTCTTCGGCAAAGTCTTCTAAAAAAAAAGAAAGAAATGAACAAATTGAATATCCAAATTCCAAACTAATATTAAAAAAAATAATAAATAAAATAATAAAATGATGTTACAAGAATTTAATATCTCATGCTTTTTCAGGGATATGATATCTTCTATATGCCTGATTCTGTACGCTTCTATTTTGATGTGATCAACCAATAAAAAAAAAAAACATAGAAAATTGACAGTTTGATATCCAAACCAATTTTACAAAAAGGAAAAAACTAAATGATGAGCTTTTCCAAGGATATATATCCCGTGTATGCTTGATTCTACACGTTTCTATTTTAATGTGATCAACCAAGAAAAAAAAAAAAAAAAAAGAAAGAAAGAAAAGTAACAATTTGGTATCCAAACTGATTTTACAAAATAAAAATAACAATAACATTAAATGATGTGAAATCTGAAATTAATATTTCATGCTTTTCCAAGGATAAATATGTTTTCTTGTATATGCCTTATTCTATATACATTTCTATTTTGTTGTGATCAACCAAGAAAAAACAAAGTAAATTATTTACATTTCTATTTTGATGTGATCAACCAAGAAAAAGCAAAGAAAATTAACAATTTGGTACCCAAACTAATTTTACAAAAAATTAAATGATATGAATTGTGAATTTAATATTTCCTGCTTTTCCAAGAATATGTTATCTTAGAAAGTGCATAATAGAAAGCGTAAATGGAAACTATTAGACTCAAGGAATAAGGTAACGGAATCGGAATTGAAATCCAAATTCCTAGATCAACTTACTACAAAATTGAAAAGTTATGGGGTTTTGATTTTTTAGTATAACTTTTCTTTTTGCTGAAAGATTTCCTGAAAGATTTCTAGTGTAATTTGTCAAAGATTTAAGCACAAACTAGTACAATGTACGAATCTAGTGTAATTTGAGGACTGCTTTCTTTCAACTATATGTTTGAAACTCTTTAAACTCGCTCCGATGGAGTTGCTTGATTACTAGATTAGATTGAAATGAGTAGTTGTTGGTGTGAACATATGCATTGAGATCGTATTGTTGCGAATCCAAGAAAGATTAATTTTTTTTTATTTAGGATCAAACAAGAGAAGATACTTGGGGTCTCCAGATTCAATACCCGATCCTTGAATGATAACCAAAATCGGAAGAATACGAATACTAGTAGTTCCGATGGCGAACTAAAACCATGCAAAATTAGTTAAGAGTCATTCGATTGATAACCATGCCCCAGATTTTGGAATGTCCCCTTTGATCATTATCCCCTCCCATATAATTAGTGGTAATCAAAAAGGCAGAATTTCAAGGTTAGATCTCAGGGTCTTCTTGTCGGAGAGGGAAAAAAACCACGGTTACACGACAGTGGTTGACAACCAGGTAAAGAGGAATCTTCCCTGAACTTTGCTAAAAATTGATAATTAGGCACTTGCTCAAAAAGATATTGAAATAGTAGTCTCAAGTGTAAGAACCCAAAATTTACGATGAACTTATGATTTCCTTGTAAATAGGAAAATTTAAGTCTGAACCATATATGTCGATATAAAGCTCATGATCTGAGTTAAATATCGGAATATATTTGAGTTCTCGTTTAATTAGCTACGAGACTCAATAATAAGAGTTGTACTTACCATAATAGGTTGTTTTGTCAAGAACGGGGCCTTTTGAGGAAAAAAAGACAAAATAGAAATTTATGATTTTCTTCGGGTCAACTTTGACCAAGTTGACTTTTGTTTTGCTTGGGTGCGTTTGAGTTGCATGTTTGTTCATGTGGGACGTTAGAATACGCTGCATGCTGGCTATCTAAGCTCCCACAAGCTCGGTTGGGGTAGTTTGCGCGAAATAGGACGTAAAATGAAAATAAGAACAAAACTGCCAGTTCAGCTGTGAACTGCCCAGTTTTGTAAAAAGTGGAATTTGAGGCCTTTGGAGGCCGAATTGAGAAAAACGTAAAACATTAAAGTTGTAGAGAACGATTTTTCCTAGAGGATAACACGGACGGATTTCCAAAATGAGGCCCCAATGACCTCCGTTTACCCAAAACCCGTGGCTGATCCCAGATCCAGTTTTTCACTCAGTTTTTCGGGGTCAGCCAGTTTCAAACAAAAAACTGGGACGAATCTAGGCCGAATTGGAATTTTTGCAAAACATAAAAGTTTTAGCATTTTTCGAGAGCTACAACTTTCGTGAAGGAAACTTTTTCAAAATCGGAATGGATCATAAGGAGAAGAAAAGAAACTACAAATGTATATATATATATATATATACACATAATGTGTGGTCAAAGGTCAGTCCACACGTACAAAGAAAAAGAAAAAAAGAATTTTATGTGTGTGTGTGTGGACGTTCAGAGAAGAGAGAAAAAAAAAAAAAAAGAGAGAATTAATAAGTAAAAACCAGATTTACTTCAGCCAACCTTTTCTCTCTCCTTCTCTCTTCTTTTTCGTTCTCTTTCTCGATGGGTGTCGCACGTTGCTGCCTTCACAAGAAATTCCGACGCCGGCCAGCCACCGCCCCACGCGCTGGTGATCCTTGCAGCCCATTACCCGAGAGTCCAATAGTCGGAGTTTGGCCGCGTCACTCGCCGCCGTTCGCCGGAAGAATACTAGGAAAGTTTCGGTACCATAAACTTTCAAGCATGATTTCGGTGTAATCCGACCTCTATTTTGCGAGCCGTTGGTTTCGTTGAGTTCCACTCGTCGAGAGGAACAAAGCCCAGTCCATCACCACTCCGATTGTTGCCGGAAATTTTCCGATCCACCGCCACCTTCAAGTACGTTTTCTTGCATTTTTTGAGAAAACCGAACGTCGTTTGAAGAAGTGGACACCAGAAATGGGTTCCTCTCGTCGAGATCTTCGAAGCGGTGCCCATCTTTGTTCCGTTTGCTGCCGGTCAAACGCCGGTCAAAGTTGGTCAACGCCGGTCAAAGTTGGTCAAAGTCGGTCAACGCTGGTCAACTGTCGCCGACTTTTGGAAGATCGCCTTTCCGACCTATTTTCGATGTTTCCGGACATGTTTACAACCTCAGATTTGCGATATGAAATCTCGAAGGTTAAGAATGGCGATTAAAAGTTCAGTCGCTCGAAATTAAAAGGTGTTGGAACGCCGTTCCAGGAATCGTTTTACTCACCAGAACGTCGTCGAACGATCTCAGTAGTAATCTTGACTACTTTAAGTCATATTATTGGATTGATTACATGCCTATTTATATGCTTTGAATTAAATATCAAAAAATATATATATATATATATATTTGATATTCAAAGTTAATTAAGTGAAGTTGAATTATATCGAAATACGTTATATGTTAATCTAATGAATGTTGTTATGGATGACATATCTTGCAGTTATGGTGTGCCAAACTTTCTATAAACTGGTTTTATTGCAGGTTTAAATTTTGGGTATTAAGGAAATAAGCCGTTATGCTGTCGGATTTTTATTAAATCCAGCCATAATTGGTGATTGAACTTATAATTAGTTTTATAAGTTTCACTCTCAGAATAATTTTATAATTGAGAGCTTATGTCTTGAGTCTTAAGTGGAAATGATCTATGAAGGAAGTTTTTCCCAGATTCTAAGCATATTTTAAGTAAAACCTGATTTTCCGGGACTGTGCAGGAAATAGGAAATTCATGCACAGGTTATTCAAAGGACAGTGTAAAAGCAAGAAATCCTTGCACATGCACTGACACTTAAGTTAAGAAACTGTTTTAAGGATGTGTTTTCTAAGTTCGACAGTTTTAACTGTCTTTACTTATAAGTTATGATTGTGTTAAAATACGGTTTGTATAAGAATTAATGCAAAGGATAACCTTTAATAACCGGTTAGGATACCGAGTTATCGAGTTGGGCCTTATCCTATAGTTACCGATAGTAATCTAGTAGATTGTTACTCTATAAGTAATAAGGCCTTAGTAAGATTAGTAACCTAACGAGTTACTGTTTATGTCTGGTTGGGCTATGAGCCCTAAGGTTACGGTTAGTAACCGACCGAGTTTTCTAGATGTGGGGAACATATAATTATTTATAACTAGGATTACCATGGTTGTTGGTTGGGATACCAACATTTAATAATTATGATTTATGATAAAATATGACGATCCATATCTTACGTCCTGTTTGAAACAGGAATTGACATGTTATCGTGCCTCGATGGAACGATAGACCAAGAGCGTAGGATGAGAGGTAAGTACAACTCCACCTACAGCATGGACAAAACATTTTTGTTGCATGTTATGTTTTTAAGAAATCATGTATTGATTTACATGATTTACCTATGTTATGTTATGATAAGTTCATGTTATGTTATGGTAAGTTTATGTTATGTTATGATAAGTTTAAGTTATGTATGATAATTTTATGCTATGATATGTTTATGTTATGATAAGTTTATGCTATGATGTGATGTTATGAAGTTTATGTCATGATAAGTTTATATTATGATATTATGCTATGATATATTATGTTATGGTATGTTATGTTATGGTAAGTTATGTTATGATGTATTATGATTGTGATTATTTTATGTTGTATGTTTGGCTACGTGACATCATGAAGCATGTTCACAAATATTAAATCACATGGTAAGAATAAGTTAAGTCATGAGATAGGATAAGACAAGTTAATGTTATGGTGTCGTACGACTTGCCACGAGGGCGAGTTTAAATGGTTTGGTTTATGGTTTGAATTGGATTGGACTGGCTGCCCCAATCACTCTATGTAAACGATTAGTTTCATGGTTTGACTTGGTTTGGATTGGCCGCCTCCAACCACTCCATTGCTATATACCACGGTACGTGCACATATGACATGAACATGTTAAGGAATAGAACCAAGTTAATGAAAGCATAATTGAATTATAAGAAAACATAATCGGTTCACGCATTCTTGCACGTTAAAATGTTTTTGTGGATTGAATATTGTACTTACTGGGCAATTAGCTCATTACTTACGTTCATGCTGTAGGTAAGCAACCTAACGGCAGTACTTGATGCAATACTGTGGAGAGTTGGTGCTGCGGACTGTGAAATGTGGGATGGACACCGCCACGTGTTTTGAAAAATATACTCTATAAAATATGTTGTAATGAAAAAGAGTTTTCATGATGTTTTAAGTATGAATGTCAAAGTTATGTATGTATGGCAAGCAAGTTGCCTCGTGTTGTACCGATTCGCGCTAGGTCGGGTCTGGTCCACGATCTTGGTACTCAGGTGAGTACATATGAATACGTATAATGATAAGTTAAGTTTTATGTATGGGACTAAGTCAAGTTTACGTTTGAGAGTAAAAGAATTTTAAAATAAAGTTTTAAAGAAAAAATTTTACTCTGGAATTTTCAACAAACTTAAAGCTTTTTGTTAAGAATTAAGTTAAGTAAGTAAGTAAGGTGATGGCCCACGTCTACGTAGTCATCCCCCTACGTAGATGGTGTAAGTCGGGGGTCACATCAAGGGTCTTGTGATTACAAATAGGAGGAGTTTGAGAATTTAGCGAAGGTTATGATATAAAAAATAATACAAAAATTTGATATGTGTTTGAAAATATATATATATATATATATAATGAATCTCATCTAATTCATCTTATCGTTACGAGTATTTTAATATAAAAATATCTCATTTTTTATTTAAAATGAGAAAGTTATCTACTTTTAATGTATGAATTTTTTAAAAAATAAAGAGAAAAAAAATTGATATAAAATTAAAATTTAAAATCTAGATGATGTTTTTACTATCGTCACCCAATCAAGGCCATAAGTTTCCGTGTTACTGCTCTGTCTTGTACTATTAGTACCCGTGGAATGAATAAATAAATAAATAAATAACAGGTTACATGGTAACGTTTACTTTTGAAGTCTTCTTCTGTGTTAGTTTGTTCATGGAATCTTTCAACTTCGTTTTTATTTTTTATTTTTTCTGTCTTTTTCTTTTTTGGTGGGGGGAGGGGGGGGGGTGGGGGGGAGGGGGGGAGTGGTGGAGGTGATATTGTTTAAAAGTTCAAAGTCTTCTCTATAAGTCTTCGTAACTTTATAATCATCTTAAACAAGATAAGATAACTGACTAATTAATAGTATCTATTCCGTTTTTTTTGTAAAATCTTCTAAAAAAAAAAGAAAATATCCAAATTCCAAACTTATATTAGCAGAAAAAAAAAAATATAGTTGGATGTGACGAATTATAATAGATCGTTTAGTTAGATCATGATCGTTGAAAATTTAGTCTTCGCTATAAGTATTCCTAACTTTCTAGCCATGAATTTTTTAGCTAGAATTCTAGCCATGCATGCATTTCTAGTTTATCCGATATCAATTACTGTCTTTGACTCTTTTAATTTACCTATATAAAATAAATAAATAAATAAGCTACCAGACAGCATGTGTCATGTTTTGTTGAGTCTTCCACCCAATCTTGTACAACAAATGAGAACATTCATTACTAGTTTCCATGATACTGCCGTGTCTTGTACTATTAGTCACCCGTAGAAAAAAAATAATAATAGTAATAAAGGTAACATAATAACGTTTACTTTATAAATCTTCTTCTTTGTTAACTTTTTTTGGTATAGAAAGAAAGTAACGCATGCAAAATACATTGATAAGCGGATCTCAAAGGAATTTTAAGAGAAGAAATTAAGTTGATTTATAAATAAATTTTATTAAATTATAATTTTCAGATAATTATTGATTGAAAGATAATCCATAAACAAGCTATATTGGTTTAAAGTTCAAAGTCTTTCCTATACAAGTCTTGAAATTTTATAGTCATTTTAAACAAGACAAGACAACAACTGAATTAATAGTCTCTACCAAGTCTTCGGCAAAGTCTTCTAAAAAAAAAGAGAGAAAGAAAATGAACAAAGTTAATATCCAAATTCCAAACTAATATTATAAAAAAATTAAAATAAAAAAATAAATTGATGTGACTAGAATTTAATATCTCATGCTTTTTCAAGGATATGATATCATCTATATGCCTGATTCTGTACACTTCTATTTTGATGTGATCAACCAAGAAAAAAAAAACATAGAAAATTGACAATTTGATATCCAAACCAATTTTACAAAAAGGAAAAAACTAAATGATGCGAATTATGAATTTAATATTTTATCATGCTTTTCCAAGGATATATTATCCCGTGTATGCTTGATTCTACACGTTTCTATTTTTATGTGATAAACCAAGAAAAAAAAAAAAAAGAAAGAAAGAAAAGTAACAATTTGGTATCGAAACTGATTTTACAAAATATATTATAATGACAATATATTACAGACGTTTAGATATTATAAATGACAATGTTGATATTTTACTTTTTCTTTTGCTATGAAAAATTCTCATCTCTCTTAATGATTTTACCAGTTGGACTGTTAGCACCAAGAACAGCTTTGAGAGTTTCATTTATGGTTTCCCTTTTCATCTACAAATGGTGAAGACGGCATTTATCATTGTATGATGGCATTAAAGAATTCCTCCAAAGTCATTACCACCTCATGCCCATAAGATACACTTATAAGGACATTAAGAAGATGAATAAAGGCTTTAGAGACAAATTGGGTGAAGGAGGCTTCGGATCGGTATACAAAGGAAAGCTTTGTAGTCGTAGATTTGTAGCGATCAAAAATGCTAGGTAAATCCAAGTCTAATGTGGCTACATGTGAACCACTTAATATTGAATGGGATTGGGCCACCTCTTATTGGGCCTTGGGCTTGATCCAACAATTCTCCCAATTGTGGATCAATCTTGTCCCCACTCCATCCTGCAAGGTTCATTAAAATGGAATACACGTGATCTCTGCATTTTGAAACCATCGGTTTACTGAAACTGACCGAGCTTGTTTACCGTTCTTCTTCTTCTCAAGTGGCATCTTTCCTTTGCCGTCGCTACTACTCTTTTCCTCTCCAACTCAGCTCATGCTAGACGTTTGGTAATTTCTCCTCCGACCAGAATAAAAGATCCCATTGAAGCGGCTAATCCCATGCATATTGTTTGTACGTCTGGTTGCACAAATTGCATAGTATCATAAATACCTAATCCAGGTATTACCCATCCGCCGGGAGAGAGTTACATCAGTGGACCCTAGTCCAGGCCCAACTCTTTGCAGCCCAACTTTATTGTGATTTCTTTCTCTAAAGAAAAAAAATAAAATTTGAAAAAACAACAGATAGTGGGTTTCATAAATAATTAAAGTAAACAACAAGTTTTAAAAATATTTGAATTAAATAATAGATTATCAGGTAAACAATTTTATTTATGTTAAATTTACCAATTAATTGATTTATTTACGTCTTGTCAACATGTAATTTACCTAGTAATTTTTTACTTCCCTAATAAATTATATAATTACTTCAAATATTTTAAAACACTATTTACCCTCAATTATCTGCGTAAAAAATACTATTACTGTAAAATTCCCTACAAAATTTATAGCATGAGTAGTATATGGACGGTTCGTTCCACTAATGCGCAAAGGTGAAAAGCATCGATTTATAACTAGATTATTAAGCCTTTATTTCGAAAAATAAATAAATAAACAAAAGGGAATGAAATTCCCTTTCTTCTTTCTAGCCGTTGCCGCCATCAGTCGTCTCCTTACTTGGAACCAAGCAACACCAACCGACGAAAACCAACTACATTATGGTGGTGTCAAATCGGTCTTCACACTCTCCCCGGTTGGTGGCGGTTTCGCATCTCAGAGAAATTGATGATGTCAGTCGGTCACCTAACCAACGATTTTGGTTGGTGACTAACCGACAAACAACTCTATCGCTAGTTAGACTTTCTTAAAAGCTTTTTAACTTTTACTATCACATTAGGCTTGTGTTTGGTTTGTTTGTTGGAGATGAAATTTTTAAATTAAAATTGGTTGACTTTTTAAAAATTAATTATATTTATTTTTTAACTTTTCAGAAAAAATAAAAATTATAATGAAAATATACAGTTTAATTATAGTTAAATTAAATGTGAAACAAGAGCCTAATTGTTTTTCTTCTATATTATGTTGTGAAAGACTTTGTGGAAGACTTGTCGTCTTGGAAACCATGTGGAGCTAACGAGCTAGTGCCGGTCTTGCTTAAAGATGTCTAGGAAGTAGTGAAGACATGGAATACAACAGAAATAATAATATAAATAAATAAATAAAAGAGAGCGGGAGAAAATTAGTGAAAGAAACACCAGAGCATGTTTGACATAACTTTTTAAAATACATTTTTGACATTATGGTTCTATGAGTTACTTTTGAAAGTGTTTGATTAACTTTTAAGAGGAGCTTTCACTTGCTAAAAAAGCTTCCAATTACATTTTTTGGCTTCTCAAAAAAACTGTTTTAATAAGATTTTAAAACTTGTATCAGCATTTAAATAACACTTAAATAATTTCAGTATGATATTTTTATTGTTTATTAGAAGATTTAAATATCATAACCGGTTCAAACCGGTTGGGCTATTATGAAATCATAAAAATATCATCGTTTTTTTGTCATGTTATTTCAAAAATGTGACTACAAATACTAATTAAAAAACAACAAGTTTATTTCTCTTTCGTCTACTAATGTAATGTTAAACAAACCTTTTGCTTAGCTTGTTTTTTTAATTAAAAAAAAACAGTTGTGGGGCTTATATAACTCCCACTAATCATAAAAATATGAAAACATTCTCATATTATGAATCGGAGATCTCATATCCAAATCTCTACCTTCCCTCCCTAGGAGGGCTTCTCTAAGTAGTTGATTAGATTTAAAGTGGTGTCCACCTCTTAATAGAAACATATAGAATGACGCATATTCAAATTAACAAATCATTTGCTTTGCTTGTTTTTGTTTTTGTTTGTTTCTTTTTTTTTCTTTTCTTTTTTTTATTAACAGTTGTGGGGCTTACATATCTCCCACTTATCGTATAAATATATGAAAACATTCTCATATTTGGAATCTGAGATCTCATATCAAAATCCATTCCTTCCCTCCTACTGAACCAGTCCTAGGAGGGCTTCTCTAGGTAGTTGATTAGATCGAAAGTGGAGTCCACCTCTTAATAGAAACTTATAGAATGACGCATATTCAAATTAACTTATCTCTAGCAAAGCAAGAATATTAATTAGGACTGTTCACGCCATTTGTTTTTTAAAATAGTTTGGATACCAAATGTAACGCCCCCACTTCCCACGTAGGGCAGACTACGTAGATGTGGGCCGTTACTTTACTTACTTAACTTACTTCCTAGTTTCTAATGCTAGAACTTACTGAAAATTTTAGAGTAAAATTTTTTTTTTTTTTCTTAAACACAACTTAAATAAACTTGTACTTATGGGTAATCTCCATCATGCCTACCCATTACTTGTTTAACTGATTAAAAGGCAACACATAACCTTTTAAACAAATTGAGGTTTTCAAAATACCTCTTACATATCACTTGATCATACATGTACTAATACATAACTTAAAGAGTTTGCGGAAAATCTGCGTAGTGGTATCCCACACCGCCCTTCACTTGCTGCATCGTCTCCATGGCCCACCAAGTAAAGCTGCAGGCATCTTGCTTTTACCTACAGTATGAAATATCTGATGAGCTTTCGCCCAGCAAGTACAAACATAATCTCACAAAAACATTTTAAACATGTCAATCATCATGTAATTTATGCATGATCCATTTATGATTGATTAAATGTCTTATGCTTCATTATAGACTTAAATTCTTGAACTTATTATCTTGTCTTAACATGTGGGCCCATAGTGTCCGTACCAAAAGCGCGCAGCCTCCAGACAAAACTAGGGTTTGCAAGGCCCTAACAGTTCTGGGAATTATAACTTGACCCTTCACGATCACGGAAGGTAAATATCACAACTGAAACATGTAGCCTCCACGATCACGGGAGGTTGGTACGACACCTTACTTGATTTATCTTACCATGTGATTTAATATTAGTGAACATGCCTCATAATGTCACTATATCATATCATACTTAACCCTTGCCATAACATGGCAATTTTAAAAACATGACATACTTGAAAACATGACATTCTTGAAACCATGACATTTTTGAAAACATGACATTTTTGTCAACATGACATTCTTGTAACATGGCATAACATTGCATACATGGCATAACATGGCATACATGGCATAACATAATGACATAACATAGCATACATGGCATAACATAGCATACATGGCATAACATGGCATACATGTCATAACATAGCATAGCATAGCATAACATGGCATACATGGAACATGTTATATATTTGAAAATAGCTTACTATTTTCCATACTGTAGGTGAGGTTTGTACTTACCTCTCTTGTTATGTCCTACGTAGTGCTGCTTCTCCTCTGGGTACAGCTGCATGTTTCCTCCTGCTTGATGAAGGACATAGGTAAGGGTCTAATTAGTATTGTGGAATGTTGGTGATCTAACCAACATGCCTACATAATCCTAGTTGTATGTCCCCGATACTAGATGTCTTACTGGGTTATAAATAGTAATCCTATTATTTAAAAACAACCCAATATGGATTAATCTTAAGAGGTTACGTTGGATAACCTCATATGCTAAACCTTTATACATACCGTTAGGGTTAGGTTACTTCCTAACCTTGGGCTTTATTCTTGTCCATAATTATTGGGTTACCTCAATTAACCCTATATCTTAGCCCAATTTTAATAAATTTTGGTATCCCTTAGGGTTATCTTGACTAACCCTTAAGGTTAATTGTAGTCAAACTCTTGGTCAAACCAAAGTCAACTTTTGGTCAACTAAGGTCAACCCTATATGGGTCAAACTTGAGCTTTAGGCTTTGGCCCAGTAACTCGGATATCACTTCCGGTTATTACCCGTAATCATCTTGCTTACCTAATTTGGTTTAAAAATCCATTTTCCATTTCTTTGGAAACTTGGGTAAATTAACTTCAAAATCTTTTACTCAACTCATAACAATTCATATTCTTGAAATAAGTCTTTATAAAAATCATTTAGGGCTGAAACTGCTATTGGAACAGTTTCCATAGTCAAAACAGTGGTTTTGAGGAAAGAAACAATTTTCCGAACTGTTTTTAGAAATCCTGTGCAGGAATTTCCTGTTCCTTGCATAGTCTTTATAAAACCGTGTCATTTTAAAGATCCATTCCGATTTCGAAAAAGTTTCCTTCACAAATTTCTAGCTCTCGAAAAATCCTAAAACTTTCGTGTTTTACGAAAAATTCAATTTGGACTCTAACAGGTTCATATTTCCATTTGAACTCTCCTGGTCGTGCACAAATCCTGGGCACGGATCAGGCTCGGTTTTTCGTGAAAACGAAGGCCATTGGAGCCTTATTTGGAAATCCGTCCACGGTTCCCTCTAGGAAAAATCGTTCTCTACAACTTTTATGTTTTACGTTTTTCCCAATTAGGCCTCCAAAGGCCTCAAATTCCACTTTTTAGAAAACTGGGCAGTTCACATCCGAACTGACAGTTTTTTTTTTTTTTTTTTTTTGTTCTCACATTCATTTTACGTCTTATTTCGTGTAAGCTAACTCAACCGAACACGCGGGAGCCTAGATAGCACACATGCAGCGTTTTCTAATGTCCCACATGAACAAACATGCAACTCAAACGCACCCATGCAAACCAAAAACCGAACTGTCCTAGCCTAGGTTTGCATGGTTCTAGGTTGTCTCACCATTCCATTCATTCACATACCATTTCATAATCAAAACTAACAACCTAGCATGCAATTCTAGAACCGGCTTGCACATAAAAACAGGGGACATACAATTCATCATCTATTTAGCATGCACCCTAACATTCAAACAAGCATAAACCTAACCAATCAAAGCCATTAAACCAAACCACCCTTAATACCTAATCAAGCACACCAAAACTAACCTAAAGCAATAAAATAACTTTGAGCTTATGCTCTTACATTTTTCAACTTGAAATACAAATAAATTTCAAATTGAAAGCTCAATTGCAAGCTTAGGGCTCTAAAGAAAATACCTTGGCTCAAGACTAGGGTTTGGGCACCAAAAATTCTTTGGTCACTTGGTTGGTTCACCACAAATCCGGCCAACACCACCAAGCCTTCCCACTTCACTTTTTCTCTTCCTTTTCTTCCTCCCCTAACACTCGGCCACTTGGCCAAAGTGGACTCAAAATTTTTTTTCAAACTTTTTCTTGGCTCTAGCTCCAAATCCGAATTCTCCTAAGTAGAGAATTTTTTGTTTTCTTTCCCTCTCTCTCTCTCCCAAGGCTTCGGATTTCTTGAAGAAAATGACAAGGATTTGGCTAGAATTTTGAATAAAATGATTTAAATCTCTCACCTATTTATAGAGGTGGAGAAACTTTGCTAAAATTGCACAAAAAACCCCTAAAATTAAAAATTGCACAATGGGAGGGTGAGGTGGCCGGCCATATGCTTGGTGAACAAGCAAAATTTCTTTCCAAGCTTAAAAATAAATTATGATGTAATAAATAAAAGGTGAGGTGATGTCATTCACCTTAGGCCTTGTTTGGCTCTTTTTCTCAATAATCAGTCCATTTTTAAGCTACACAGATATTTCCAATACTGTGTTCACTTATACACAGTATTTTTATACTGTACTGCAGTCCAAAATTTATCTGTGTAAAAATGGACAGTATAAATTTTTTCTTATTTCTTAAAGCCATCTTGTCCTTGATATCCAACTTAGTGTGCTTGATTTTTCTAGGGTGGTCTCATAGCTTATTCTAGCTATCTTGTCCGAAAAGACAATTTTCGCAGTATATTTCCTATACTGCTTATCCTATTACTGTATAGTCATACCTTTGACTGTTCTAGTCAACCCTTTGACATTTTGGTCAACTTTGACCTTTTTTAGTCAAACTTTGACCATCACGAAATTTTGTCATGTCGTTTTCCTTAAAACGCCTTATGCTTGGCTAAGTAGTCTATTGTTGAGTCTCGTTACTAGTTAAATGAGAACTCAAACTTATACTGTTATTCCATTCCAATTATGATTCAGACTTAGGTTTCCTTGTTTCTAAGGAAATCTAGAGTCATCAAAGTTTCGGGTATTACACCAAATTGTTAATTTCTTTTTCAGAATACTTTGTGAAGACTTGGTAAACCATTGGTGGAACCATCTCAAGTCTTGGTAAACCATTAGTGGACACCAAATTGTTAATTTTCTTTTCAGAAGACTTTGTGGAAGACTTGGTAAACCATTAGCAGAACCCACTGTCAAGTCGTGCTTAAGATGGCTAGAAAGATACCAAAGACCACGGCGAAGACTTAGAATTTTAATATAATATGATTTGTACAAGAAAAAATATGACCCAAAAAGAAAAGTATATTTGAGTTTCCATGAAGCTAGCTAATAATGAAGACGGCTTTGGAAGTAAACGTTATGGACTTGTAACTTTTGTGTTTTGTGTTTTTTGTTTCTTGTTTTGTTGTTGGTTTTTTTTTTTTTTTTTTTTTTTTTTTTTGGTGGCTAATTGTACAAGACCAAGCAGCATCATGAAAACTAGTAAATAACGTTTTCATAGTACAAGACAGCTTGGTAGACTCGGTAAACATGACATACCTGTTGCGTGGTTTTTGTGTGTGTGTGTGTGTGTGTGTGTGTGTGTTTTTTGTTTTTTTTTTTTTTTTTGTTTTGTTTTAAATGAAAAGAGGATAACTAATCCTATCATGGAAATTTAATACATCTCTAACTATAGTATCATTTATTTGGTAACTCGTCTTATACTAACTCCACAACTCAAATTTATTAATAAATAATTTAATACATAAGTTTGGATCAATCCAACCACCAGAACTAACAAAACGAGAAAGTATGCCAGACGAATATGAAACAATCGATTAAAAAAAAAAGACAAATGAAAACAAAACTTAATAAAAAGGATCTACTCTCTTAATTAAAAATATTAAGAGAGAACTCGTTACAAAACTCTAAATAGAAAAACTGAGTAAAATTTGATAGAGGAAAAAGAGTTAGTATGGTTAACATCAATAATTACTCATTTCCATCTAATCTATTAATCAAGCAACTCATTGGAGCTAGTAACCATAGATGGAAGAAAATGATCCCCAAAAGTACTATCTTTCATAGCTAGAGTGCCCAAAGGGCTCAAGTCAGTAAATGCTAAATGTTACCAATGTCTTCTGAACTCAGGGTCATTCTCACTTTACCCTCTAAATTTTAAAACTCCC
The DNA here is from genome assembly GCA_009761775.1 of Ficus carica. Classification (NCBI taxonomy): domain Eukaryota; kingdom Viridiplantae; phylum Streptophyta; class Magnoliopsida; order Rosales; family Moraceae; genus Ficus; species Ficus carica. Next base: position 126,232 of record VYVB01000515.1, read on the forward strand.
ACTTTATCTATTGAATTTTGAAATAGTCTTATCTACTTTCTTTTGTTAAATTTTTTGTTAAAACCATACCAAAAAAGAAGGAAATTAGTCTCACTATACTACTTCTGATAGGATTTATCTGTTAACTCCACCTTTCTTCATATATTTTTAACAAAAATTCTACTAGAAGAAAACAAATGAAACAGATTCAAAGTTAGGGGGCAATATGCAGGCATGATATTGGCAAATTATACTAGTTTGTGCTTAATGATTTAACAAATTACACAAGAAATCAAATTTCCTAAATGTTGAGGTTATGTAAATATAGACAATTCAAAAGTGCAAATCAATCTACAAAACTAAGTTATACTCATTCAGCAAAGTTCTTAGTCATCGCCCTTATAAGAATCTATGTATCAGTTTATGATTATCGGACCTGTTGCTGTGAAAGGTTCAGGTGGCATGGTTAATTCTTCTGCTCCTTCCAACATTTTGAACTGCAACATTCATTCTGCGACGGCCATTGGATTCCCCTGATGGCACAAAAGTCCTACAATTGCAAGTTTTCTATGCAATTATAGAATCTCCTCTTCCCTCAATCTGTGTTCGTTGATCATCTCGCTTGTTTGAAATATATTAGTATCTCGTTTTAACCTTAATTAGGACATTCATATTATGATTAGTAAAAAGTAGTACCATTTTCATTGCAGTTATGAAGTAGACAAACAATTTGAGACCTGAATTATCATGCTATCAAGATATCTATATTCTGCTAAAGTTCAGGGAAAATACTAGTATAAATTCTTGCTGACAAATAAATTATTATTGGAAGCAAATTGAATTTACTTTAAGCATATATGGAAAGTCTAAGATGATCTTGAAATTACAAACACACAGAACTAAATTAGAGTGATAATACAAAGAGAAACATATGGTATGTAGTAGATTAGTTATACTATATGATTGGAGCTGAATTTTGGCTTTCTCCGGCACATTCATTTGAGATGGCACAAATCTCTGTAGAATCCTCGTCGAATTGAGTTGATGACGATGTTTCTGTTGTCTCACTGCCGCGCTCTACGTATGCTTGGTTCTCTTGCGGGTACAGGCAAGGCTTTGGGGGCATTTGTAGGCGTTCGACATCAACTTCAAGCATCTCTATGACTTTGCTCATTGAAGGACGATCGCAAGGCTTCAGTTGTATACACCATAATGCAACTATGACCATCTTTTTCACCGTCTCTGATTCCTCTTTCGTGGCATCTTCGATCTGTGTGTCCTTATCCTCACTGAACTGATCATATATCCATAAGGGAAAGTAAATTTCGCTTGTGTTTGTCAACATTTATATTCAAGTTTTCCTTTTGCTCGCCATTTCCATCAACAACATTCCAAAACTATACACATCAGCTTTGTGAGAGACTCCTCCAATATTTCTGTAAAATAACTCTGGAGCTATGTATCCCGTAGTTCCTCTTGCTGCGGTTAACGATACTATGCTATTCTCTAGTGGGCATAGTCTTGCTAGCCCAAAATCAGAAATCTTCGGAGTAAAATGCTCATCCAAAGAATGTTGTGAGGTTGATATCAAAATGCAGAATTTGCATGTCACAACCTCGATGAAGGTACTCTATACCCCGTGCAACTCCAAGCGAAATCTCAAATATTTTGTCGAAACTCAGAGAGCTACTTGCTCCTTCTTCTGAAAAGATATATTATCTAGAGATCCATTGGGCATGAAGTCATATACAAGAGCACGCTTTGGACCTTCAACACAAAAACCAATGAGTCGCACAACGTTGACGTGATGAATCCTTCGGATGGTAGCGACTTCATTGATAAAGTCTTGCCCGCTGGCCTTGGATTTACCCAACATCTTAAGTGCTGCGAAGTGGCCGCTGCGAAGTTAGCTTTATAAACAGAGCCGAAGCCCTCCTTCACCTAATTTAGTCTTGAAGCCCTTGGTCATTTTTCTAACCTCAGAGTACGCATATCTAACAGGATGAGGTTATTATGACTCTGGAGAAATTCTTCGATACCCTTATATATCGATAAGTGTCGTCTTCGCCATTGTATATGATAAGGGCAATCACGAAGGAAATCCCGAGTACAGTTCTTGGTGCTAATAACATCACTCCACTGCAAAGTCAATAGATAAGAGATCATTAGTTATTTTTGTTTTAAGAAAAAAAAATTATAACTAGAAATAATGAAACTAAGATTAATGGGGTTAATAATAATACACTGCAATGCTGCCGCTGAATAAAAGTTTCCTCCCCAAAACGATGCCTCCGTGTCTTCTCGGTAACCCCACTGGAAAATTATAGCCCAACATATCGACAACAAAATAAATTAAGTTTATCCCCTCAAAAAAAAAATGTTTACTAGTTTTTCTCATACTGCATGTATATCCCAATGCAAAACAAATTGCCATCGAATACTTTCATAACATGAAATGTAAAGTCAAACGTTCTTACATGTGTATATGTATGCGAATCGAGACAACCTGCAAGAAAACAAAAAGGACAGGGTGAACAATAAAGAAAAATTAATCATAAAGCATTTACATCGAAAATACTCGTGTGTTTAGCCTAATTGCTCCTCTTATTATGCACATGTCCAAAATCGGTCATAAAATGCCCCTAAAGAATTTCTGAAAATACCAGTTTATCCTTCTCAAACCTATATTAAATACAATTTAAAACAATGCTGACCTAGATTGTTAAAAAAAAAATTAATCTTAAACATTAAAAAATTGCTCAAAATAATTGAAATTTTGTTTGATTCAAGAATTTTGATCATTTTAAAAGTTATATATACATTCAAAGGACAATATACTGAGCTATATGCATTTACTATAGTTCACTTTTCTCTAGAGTAAAAAAAAAAACATAAAAATTAAAGAAATAAGAAGACAGATGATCTGGAGGAGAAATGCTCACCAACAGCAAATTGAAAATCTTGATTAGGAATTCCTTAATCACTGCGTGATTCAAAAATAAAAACAGTAATTAACAAGCTGAAGATTTCAGATTCATTTGATTGACGGAACTACATTTAATTTGCATGCAATATGATGTATATTTTTAGGACGCTTACAACAAAACGCTGTTCCGCAAGTAGGACAGCGAACCCTCGTTGGAAAGTTCATCTACGCAGCAAACTCCATCAATACTGTAATATTCTTGGAAAGCGTGGACCCATGAAAGCTCAAGCCGAAGAGAAGCTCATTGTGGATGCCACTGTAGGAACTGATCGTCTTGCGATTCTCTCCCTTCATCTGTGATGACACCACCCCGGCGTTGTATATTTGGCAGGACTCATTCAGATCACTGACTTGAAGCCATCAGCAACACCACATAAGAGTGATTTTGGGATATGCAAGGAGCTGTGTCAATATATAAGGACTCAGTACCGGTTCTTGCATCTCAAGAAGAGTACAAACTCTGAATTTGATCAACATGAGTAACATTCTTGCAAAACGGAATGTTGCGGTCCAGGAAATAAGGGATTCTCCTGGATAAGTAGGCAAGAAGGAGCATTATCCTATTGCATATTGGAAGGGCACGAGCCTGATTGTGTAGTTGTTTGTAATTGATTGCCTGCACATAGTAGTCTTCCGACACAAACTTGTAACCCTTAACGGTACGATTGTTTTCGCAAGACAGTTCATAATCTGAAATTCCACAGTTGATGGGATCGGTTGTGAGGCGGAACGGGAAGGTTATGTTGTGGATATTACCACAGGAAGAAGAACAGTTGCGAAGATGCCGATAAGCTTTCGCACATGAACTTGGGCTAGTTCCGTGGAATATGATGATGCTCGAAATGGGAACAACAATGGCTATGCATCTCGCGGTTCCATCATGTGGTAGTGGGAAATTTTGAGCCCCTTATCGGTTGAATATGTCCATAATATGATGTTAAAGACAACAATTTAAAAAAAAAAAAAGAGTATTTTACCAGGAATATTCAAATTCCATAATATTAATTGATTATTTATTTGAATACAATGTAAGAAGAAAATATCCAACACTTATATTTTATTGTCTTATATTGAATATAATATAAAATTAATGTAGCTGACCACAAGATGTGGATTTGACAATCTTTGATTGGTAAGTAGTTGTGTATCACACGATAATAGCATAGTTGAAAAGTAAAACCCGCAATTGTCCACCTGTCAAAGTCATGATTATCCATATTCACATATATATTTTTAAAAAATAACTTTAAATATAGAAATATGAAAGGGAATCATATTGCAGATCATAACTTATCAAATTGCATCAATTCTTTTCTTTTCTTTCATTACAGGCCACCGACCAAATAAGACTGCAACCTCAATTTCACGTCCAGCACTTCTAAAGACTATTATAGAGAATTAAGCACAGTTAGATATATGATAAAGTATTTTCTTAGAACTACGTAAACATGGCGGTTTCTTATCTTCGGTGCTTGTTCATGATGATAGTTCTAGCTAATCTTGCAGTCAGCAAGGAGCAGGCAAGAGTACCACGAGTTCCACTGCAGGGAAGCAAGGTGTGGGGGAAAATGGGCCGCGAATCAGATTCCCTTTCCGGCTCAATGATACAAACAATGACTGTGGCTATCCCGGGTTCGAGCTATCCTGCGTTGGGAACGAAACCGCCCTTCACCTGCCAATTAGTCCAATTAAGTCCCTCTTCATAAGCAAAATAGATTATAAATCAAACGAAATTGAAGTCTATAGTCATGATACCTCCTCAGATTGCCTTGCACGACAGCTGGTTGTAGAGTTATTCTCCATCAATCTGTCAATCTTCCTTTCAAATTCAGATATAATAATTATGTGCAGATCTAGTTTTACTCTCTTGTTCTATGCCACTCCCGAATACAGATTGTGGAATTTTTTGGTTCTTCTAACTGAGATCCATATACTACTTAGATTATTTTCTTGGTTGTACCAAGATGCGCGACATTGAATCTTCCAGACTATATATGGAAATCCTTTTATTTTGCTAATGTCACATTGACATGGTCCAAGCCAGACTGTAAAGCTTGTGAAGCAAAACACAAGGGATGTAAACGAAAGATTTATGGCGCTGAAAGTGATGAAACCGAATGTTTTGATATACCAGGGAAAGGTAAGAAGTCCCTTTTTTACTATTAATATAATGTTTGAGAAAAGCATGACTTATTATCAATATTGTGCTGTGAATTAAGTAAAAGCATTATTGTTGAAGATCTTACTTACGAAACTTTTTCTTTTTCTAAATTGACTTCAACAGGAAGATCAAGATTTCGGCCGTGATCTGTACTTTGTGTGAGTTATTTCCTATGTAAATCTTTATAGCTTCCACATGTTATCAAGGGAGTATAACTCTTGACTTCCGTTTGTTCTATTTTTGCAGTTATAATACTAGGATCATTGGTATTCATGATACTAGTGGTCTCCGCGGCATTTTATATCTATACTGCATACAAAAATGACAGAGAAACCCGAATAAGGATTGAAAAGTTTTTGGAAGATTATATTGCACTCAAACCATCGCGCTATTCATATGCTGACATAAGAAGATTACAAACGAGTTCAAGGACAAGTTGGGCGAAGGAGCTTATGGAACAGTGTTCAAAGGGAAGCTTTCTGATGACGTTCTCGTTGCAGTAAAGATCCTAAACCATTCTAAGGGAGATGGAGAGGAGTTCTTGAATGAAGTGTCGACAATTGGTCAAATTTACCATATCAATGTAGTTCGCTTGGTTGGCTATTCAGCTGAAGGATTTAAGAGAGCTCTTGTCTATGAGTTCTTACCGAATGGTTCACTAGAGAAGTATATATCATCAGCCGCGGTTAGTGGAAACCACTTACTCAGTTGGGAGACGTTGCATGACATTGCTTTGGGCATTGCCAAGGGAATTGAGTATCTCCACCAAGGCTGCGACCAAAGGATCCTTCATTTCGATATCAAGCCCCAAAACATTTTGTTGGACCACAATTTCAAACCGAAAATTTCTGATTTTGGTCTAGCTAAATTGTGCTCTAAAGATCAAAGTATAGTGTCAATGACTGCAACTAGGGGCACCATAGGATACATAGCACCCGAAGTGTTCTCTAAGAACTTTGGAAATGTGTCCTATAAGTCAGATGTTTATAGTTTTGGAATGTTGCTGCTTGAAATGGTTGGAGGGAGGAAGAGTACTAATGTGACAAACGAGAACACGGATGAAATCTATTATCCAGATGGATATACAACATTTTATTAGGGGAGGATCATCGGATACAATAGAGGGAAGAGGAGATGCTAAAATTGCAAAAAAACTTGCAATTGTGGGACTTTGGTGCATTCATGGCATCCGATGGGTCGTCCCGCAATGAAAGCTGTGGTTCAAATGCTGGAAGGAGCTGAAGAATTAACCATGCCACCTAATTTTCACCGCAACAGGTCCAATATCAGAAACGGATACAAAGATTCCGCAAGACGTATGATCCTAGAGTTGGAAACTATTGTTGAGTGAGCTTATTAGTTATGTTTGTGGATTAATTTGGTGGTCCACTTGTTGTAATGTCTCCGTTGTAACCTAAAAGTTAGGGGTTTGATTTTCCCTAGTGTAACTTTTCTTTTTGCCTACGAATTTTTTTTTTAGGTGTAATTGTTAAAGCTTTAAGCACAAACTAGTACAATGGATCGAATCTAGTGTAATTGTGGATTGCTTCTTCTTCTTCACTATGTTTGGAATTCTTTAACCTCGCTCCAATGGAGTGAGTAGTTGCTTGATTAATAGATTAGATTGAAATGAGTACTTGTTGGTGTGAAGATATACATTGAGATCGTATTGATGCGAATCAGACAAAGACTACTTATATTAATTAAGGATTAATCAAGAGAAGATACTTGGATCTCCAAATTCAATGCCTGATCCTCGAGTGATAACCAAATTTGGAAAAAATACGAATAGTACGGTAGTAATTCCAATGGCGAACTAAAACCATGCCAAGTAGTTAAGAGTCATCCGATTGATCATATTCAAGCCCCTGATTTTGGAATGTCCCCTTTGTTCATAATCCTCTCCCTTTTCATTAGTGGTAATAAAAAAGGCAGAATTTCAAGGTTAGATCTCAAGTTCCATCTTGTTGGAGAGGGAAAAAAAAAACCATGGTAACACGACGCGGCGTTGACCACCAGGTAAAGAGGAATCTTCCCTGAACTTTGCTAAAAATTGATATTATGCACTTGCTCAAAAAGATATTGAAATAGTAGTCTCAGGGTCTTGTGATCATAAATCGGAGGAGTTTGAGAATTTACAGAAGGTTATGATTAGAAAATAATACAAAAATTTGAGATGTGTTTGAAAAAATATATATAAAATAAATATTATCTATTCGTCTCATTATTATGAGTATTTTTGACATAAAAAATCATTTCATTTTCAATTTGAAATGAGAAAGTTATCGACTTTTAATATTTGAATTTTTTAAAAAATAAAATAGAAAAAAATTTCATATAAAATTAAGATTTTTAAAATCTAAATGGTATTTTACCAATTGGATATGTCACCCTGAACAAGGCCTAAATTGTCCATGTTACTGCTGTCTTGTACTATTAGTCACCCGTGGAATAAATAAATAAATAAATAAAAGGTTATCTGAAAACGTTTACTTTTGAAGTCTTCTTCTATGCTAGTTTGCTTCATGGAATCTTTCAACTTTTTTTTTTTGCCGGGAAAGTTCAAAGTCTTCTCTACAAGTCTTCGTAACTTTATACTCATCTTAAGTAAGATAGGACAACAGAGTGAATTAGTGATCTCTATCAAATCTTCAGTAAGTCTTCTGAAAAAAAAATCAAAATTCCAAACTAATATTACCAGAAAAAAAATAATATATAGTTAGATGTGACGACTATAATAGATCATTTAGTTAAATAATGATCGTTGAAAATTTTTATCTTCGCTATAAGTATTCCTAACTTTCTAGCCATGCATTTTTTAGCTAGAATTCTAGCCATGCATTTCTAAGCTTATCCGATATCAATTACTGTCTTTGACTCTTTTAATTTACCTTAAAAAAATAATAAATAAATAAATAAGCTACCAGACAGCATGTGTCATGTTTTGTCGAGTCTTCCACCCAATCTTGTACAACAAATGAGAACATTCATTACTAGTTTCCATGATACTGCCATAAATCTTCTTCTTTGTTAACTTTTTTTTTTTTTTTTGGTACAGAAAGAAAGTAACACATTCAAAATCCATTGGTAAAACGATCACAAAGGAAGTTTAGGAAAAGAAACTAAGTTGATTTATAAATAAACATCACTAAATAATAATTTTTAGATAATTATTAACTGAAAGATAATCCATAAACAAACTATATTGATTTAAGTTCAAAGTCTTCTCTACAAGTCTTGAAACTTTATATAGCCATCCTAAACAAGACATGACAACAACTGAATTAATGGTCTCTAATAAGTCTTCGGCAAGGTCTTCTAAAAAAAAAAGAAAGAAAATGAACAAATGAATATCCAAATTCCAAACTAATATTATAAAAAAAATAAAAATATTAATAATAAAATGATGTTACACAGAATTTAGGGTCTGTTTGGTGCACAAGTTGAGTTTGAGTTGAGTTGAAATTTTTAAGTTTGAATAGTAATTTTTGTTGACTTTTTCAGAAAAGACAAAAAACTTTTGAGGAAAGACAAAAAACATGATGAAAAAAGTACAGTTTAGTTTAAACCGAACTTACCAACCAACGGACCCTTAATATCTCATGCTTTTTCAGGGATATGATATCTTCTATATGCCTGATTCTGTACGCTTCTATTTTGATGTGATCAACCAAGAAAAAAAAACATAGAAAATTGACAATTTGATATCCAAACCAATTGTTAAAAAGAAAAAAACTAAATGATGCGAATTCTGAATTTAATATTTTATCATGCTTTTCCAAGGATATATTATCCCGTGTATGCTTGATTCTACACGTTTCTATTTTTATGTGATCAACCAAGAAAAAAAAAAAAGGAAAGAAAAGTAACAATTTGGTATCCAAACTGATTTTACAAAATAATAATAACAATAACAATAAATATGTGAAATCTGAATTAATATTTCATGCTTTTCCAAGGATAAATATGTTTTCTTGTATATGCCTGATCTATATATACATTTCTATTTTGTTGTGATCAACCAAGAAAAAACAAAGTAAATTATTTACATTTCTATTTGATGTGATCAACCAAGAAAAAGCAAAGAAAATTAACAATTCGGTACCCAAACTAATTTTACAAAAAATTAAATGATATGAATTGTGAATTTAATATTTCCTGCTTTCCAAGAATATGTTATCTTAGAAAGTGCATAATAGAAAGCGTAAATGGAAACTATTAGACTCAAGGAATAAGGTAACGGAATCGGAATTGAAATCCAAAATTCCTAGATCAACTTACTACAAAATTGAAAAGTTATGGGGTTTTGATTTTTTAGTATAACTTTTCTTTTGCTGAAAGATTTCCTGAAAGATTTCTAGTGTAATTTGTCAAAGATTTAAGCACAAACTAGTACAATGTACGAATCTAGTGTAATTTGAGGACTGCTTTCTTTCAACTATATGTTTGAAACTCTTTAAACTCGCTCCGATGGAGTTGCTTGATTACTAGATTAGATTGAAATGAGTAGTTGTTGGTGTGAACATATGCATTGAGATCGTATTGTTGCGAAATCCGAGAAAGATTAATTTTTTTTTTATTTAGGATCAAACAAGAGAAGATACTTGGGTCTCCAGATTCAATACCCGATCCTTGAATGATAACCAAAATCGGAAGAATACGAATACTAGTAGTTCCGATGGCGAACTAAAACCATGCAAAATTAGTTAAGAGTCATTCGATTGATAACCATGCCCCAGATTTTGGAATGTCCCCTTTGATCATTATCCCCTCCCATATAATTAGTGGTAATCAAAAGGCAGAATTTCAAGGTTAGATCTCAAGGTCTTCTTGTCGGAGAGGGAAAAAAAACCACGGTAACACGACAGTGGTTGACAACCAGGTAAAGAGGAATCTTCCCTGAACTTTGCTAAAAATTGATAATTAGGCATTTGCTCAAAAAGATATTGAAATAGTAGTCTCAAGGGTCTTGTGATTACAAATAGGAGGAGTTTGAGAATTTAGCGAAGGTTATGATATAAAAAATAATACAAAAATTGATATGTGTTGAAAATATATATATATATATATATAATGAATCTCATCTTATTCATCTAATCGTTACGAGTATTTTAATATAAAAATTATCTCATTTTTTATTTAAAATGAGAAAGTTATCTACTTTTAATGTATGAATTTTTTTAAAAATAAAAGAGAAAAAAAATTTGATATATAATTAAAATTTTAAAATCTAGATGATGTTTTACTATCGTCACCCAATCAAGGCCAAAGTTTCCATGTTACTGCTCTGTCTTGTACTATTAGTCACCCGTGGAATGAATAAATAAATAAATAAAAGGTTACATGATAACGTTTACTTTTGAAGTCTTCTTCTGTGTTAGTTTGCTTCATGGAATCTTTCAACTTCGTTTTTATTTTTTATTTTTCTGTCTTTTTCTTTTTTGGTTGGGGGGGAGGGGGGGAGTGGTGGGGGTGATATTGTTTAAAAGTTCAAAGTCTTCTCTATAAGTCTTCGTAACTTTATAATCATCTTAAATAATATAAGATAACTGACTAATTAATAGTATCTATTCAGTTTTTTGTAAAATCTTCTAAAAAAAAGAAATATCCAAATTCCAAACTAATATTAGCAGAAAAAAAAATATAATTGGATGTGACGAACTATAATAGATCGTTTAGTTAGATCATGATCGTTGAAAATTTTAGTCTTCGCTATAAGTATTCCTAACTTTCTAGCCATGAATTTTTTAGCTAGAATTCTAGCCATGCATTTCTAGTTTATCCGATATCAATTACTGTCTTTGACTCTTTTAATTTACCTTTATAAAATAAATAAATAAATAAGCTACCAGACTGCATGTGTCATGTTTGTTGAGTCTTCCACCCAATCTTGTACAACAAATGAGAACATTCATTACTAGTTTCCATGATACTGCCGTGTCTTGTACTATTAGTCACCCGTAGAAAAATAATAATAATAATAATAAAGGTAACATAATAACGTTTACTTATAAATCTTCTTCTTTGTTAACTTTTTTTGGTATAGAAAGAAAGTAACACATGCAAAATCCATTGATAAGACGATCTCAAGGAATTTTAAGAGAAGAAATTAAGTTGATTTATAAATAAATTTTATTTAATTATAATTTTCAGATAATTATTGATTGAAAGATAATCTATAAACAAGTTATATTGGTTTAAAGTTCAAAGTCTTTCCTATACAAGTCTTGAAAATTTTATAGTCATTTTAAACAAGACAAGACAACAACTGAATTAATAGTCTCTACCAAGTCTTCGGCAAAGTCTTCTAAAAAAAAGAGAGAAAGAAAATGAACAAAGTTAATACCCAAATTCCAAACTAATATTATAAAAAAATTAAAATAAAAAAATAAATTGATGTGACTAGAATTTAATATCTCATGCTTTTCAAGGATATGATATCATCTATATGCCTGATTCTGTACACTTCTATTTTGATGTGATCAACCAAGAAAAAAAAAACATAGAAATTGACAATTTGATATCCAAACCAAGATATTTATGTGATCAACCAAGAAAGAAATAAAAGAAAGAAAGAAAAGTAACAATTTGGTATCCAAACTGATTTTACAAAATATATTATAAATGACAATATATTACAGACGTTTAGATATTATAAATGACAATGTTGATATTTTACTTTTCTTTTGCTATGAAAAAATTCTCATCTCTCTTAATGATTTTACCAGTTGGACTGTTAGCACCAAGAACAGCTTTGAGAGTTTCATTTATGGTTTCCCTTTTCATCTACAAATGGTGAAGACGGCATTTATCATTGTATGATGGCATTAAAGAATTCCTCCAAAGTCATTACCACCTCATGCCCATAAGATACACTTATAAGGACATTAAGAAGATGAATAAAGGCTTTAGAGACAAATTGGGTGAAGGAGGCTTCGGATCGGTATACAAAGGAAAGCTTTGTAGTCGTAGATTTGTAGCGATCAAAAATGCTAGGTAAATCCAAGTCTAATGTGGCTACATGTGAACCACTTAATATTGAATGGGATTGGGCCACCTCTTATTGGGCCTTGGGCTTGATCCAACAATTCTCCCAATTGTGGATCAATGTTGTCCCCACTCCATCCTGCAAGGTTCATTAAAATGGAATACACGTGATCTCTGCATTTTGAAACCATCGGTTTACTGAAACTGACCGAGCTTGTTTACCGTTCTTCTTCTTATCAAGTGGCATCTTTCCTTTTGCTGACGCTGCTACTCTTTTCCTCTCCAACTTAGCTCTACATCAGTGACCCAAGTCCAGGCCCAACTCTTTGGAGCCCAACTTTATTGTGATTTCTTTCTCTAAAGAAAAAAAATAAAATTTGAAAAACAACGGATTGTGGGTTTCATAAATAATTAAAGTAAACAACTAGTTTTAAAAATATTTGAATTAAATAATAGATTACCGTGTAAACAATTTTATTTATCTTAAATTTACTAAGTAAATGATTTAATTACGTCTTGTCAACATGTAATTTACCTAGTAAATTTTTTACTTTCCTAATAAATTATATAATTACTTCAAATATTTTAAAACGCTATTTACTTCAATTATCTGCGTAAAAATACAATTACTGTAAAATTCCCTACAAAATTTATAGCATGAGTAGTATATGGAACGGTTGGTTCCACTAATGCACAAAGGTGAAAAGCATCGATTCATAACTAGATTATTAAGCCTTTATTTCGAAAAATAAATAAATAAACAAAAGAAATTCCCTTTCTTCTTTCTAGCCGTTGCCGCCATCAGTCTTCTCCTTACCTGGAACTGAGCAACACCAACCGACGAAAACCAACTACATTATGGTGGTGTCAAATTGATCTTCACACTCTCCTCGGTTGGTGGCGGTTTCGCATCTCAGAGAAATTGATGATGCCAGTCGGTCACCTAACCAACGATTTTGGTTGGTGACTAACCAACAAACAACTCTATTGCTAGTTACACTTTCTTGAAGACTTTTTAACATTTACTATCACATTAAGCTTGTGATGAAATTTTTAATTTAAAATTAGTTGACTTTTCAAAAACTAGTTATATATTTTTTTAACTTTTAGAAAAAATAAAAACTGTAATGAAAATGTACAATTTAATTAGAGTTAAAGTTAAACGCAAAACAAAAGCATAATTGTTTTTCTTCTATATTATGTTGTGAAAGACTTTGTGGAAGACTTGCCGTCTTGGAAACAATGTGGAGCTAACTAGCTAGTGCCGGTCTTGCTTAAAGATGTCTAGGAAGTAGTGAAGACATGGAATACAAACAGAACTAATAATAATAAATAAAATAAAATAAAATAAAATAAAAAAGAGAGAGAAAATTAGTGAAAGAAACACCAGAGCCTGCTTGACATAACTTTTTAAAATACATTTTTGACGTTATGGTTCTATAAGTTACTTTTAAAAGTGTTTGATTAACTTTTAAGAAGAGCTTTCACTTGCTAAAAAAGCTTTCAATTACATTTTTTGGCTTCTCAAAAAAATTATTTTAATGAGATTTTAAAACTTATATCAACATTTAAATAACACTTAAATAATTTCAGTATGATATTTTTATTGTTTATTAGAAGATTTAAATATCATAACCGGTTCAAACCGGTTGGGCTATTATGAAATCATAAAAATATCATCGTTTTTTTTGTCATGTTATTTCAAAATGTGACTACAAATACTAATTAAAAAACAACAAGTTTATTTCTCTTTCATCTACTAATGTAATGTTAAACAAACCATTTGCTTAGCTTGTTTTTATTTTGTTCTGTTTTTTTTTTTTTTTTTAAACAGTTGTGGGGCTTATATAACTCCCACTAATCATAAAAATATGAAAACATTCTCATATTACGAATCGGAGATCTCATATCCAAATCTCTCCCTTCCCTCCCCAGGAGGGCTTCTCTAGGTAGTTGATTAGATTTAAAGTGGATTCCACCTCTAAATAGAAACATATAGAATGACGCATATTCAAATTAACAAACCATTTGCTTCGCTTGTTTTGTTTTTGTTTTTGTTTTTTTATTTTTAAACAGTTGTGGAGCTTATATATATATCTCACACTTATCATATAAAAATATGAAAACATTCTCATATTTCGAATCTGAGATCTCATATCAAAAGCCCTCCTTTCCCTCCTGCTAAACCAACCCTAAGAGGGCTTCTCTAGGTAGTTAATTAGATCGAAAGTGGAGTCCACCTCTTAATAGAAACGTATAGAATGACGCATATTCAAATTAACTTATCTCTAGAAAAGCAAGAAATATTAATTAGACTATTCACGCCATTTTTTTTAAAAATAGTTTGGATACCAAATTGTTAATTTTCTTTTTCAGAATACTTTGTGGAAGACTTGGTAAACCATTGGTGGAACCATCTCAAGTCTTGGTAAACCATTAGTGGACACCAAATTGTTAATTTTCTTTTTCAGAAGACTTTGTGGAAGACTTGGTAAACCATTAGCAGAACCCACTGTCAAGTCGTGCTTAAGATGGCTAGAAGTTACCAAAGACCACGGCGAAGACTTAGAATTTTAATATAATATGATTTGTACCAGAAAAAATATGACCCAAAAAAGAAAAGTATATTTGAGTTTCCATGAAGCTAGCTAATAATGAAGACGGCTTGGAAGTAAACGTTATGGACTTGTAACTTTTGTGTTTTGTGTTTTTTGTTTCTTGTTTTTGTTGTTGGTTTTTTTTTTTTTTTTTTTTTGGTGGCTAATTGTACAAGACCAAGCAGCATCATGAAAACTAGTAAATAACGTTTTCATAGTTCAAGACAGCGTGGAAGACTCGGTAAACATGACGTACTAGTTGCGTGGTAAATTTTATTTTATTTTATTTTTAATGAAAAGAGGATAACTAATCCTATCATAAAAATTTAATACATCTCAACTATATTTGTCATTAATTTGATAACTCGTCTTATACTAAATCCTCAACTCAAATTTATTAATAAAAAATTTAATACATAAGTTTGGATCAATCCAGCCACGAGAGCTAACAAAATGAGAAAGTATGCCAGATCAATACGAAACAATCAAGTAAAAACAAAAAAGACAAATGAAAAAAAAACTTCAACAAAAAAGGATCTACTCTCTTAATTAAAAATATTAAGAGAGAACTTGTTACAAAACTCTAAATAGAAAAACTGAGTAAACTTTGATAGAGGAAAAAGAGTTAGTATGCTTAACAACAAAAATTACTCATTACCATCTAATCTATTAATGAAGTAACTCCATTGGAGCTAGTAAACCATAGATGGAAGAAAATGATCCACAAAAGTACTGTCTTTCATAGCTAGAGTACCCAAAGGGCTCAAGTCAGTAAATGCTAAATTTTATCAATGTCTTCTGAACTTCAGGGTCATCCTCACTTTACCCTCTAAATTTTAAACTCCCACTTTATCTATTGAATTTTGAAATAGTTTTATCTACTTTCTTTTGTTAAATTTTTTTGTTAAAACTAGACCAAATAAGAAGGAAATTAGTCTCACTATACTCCTTCTGATAGGATTTATCTGCTAACTCCCCCTTTTTTCATATATTTTTAATATAAATTCTAATAGAATAAAAGAAATGAAAATCTTCGATCTCTATGTCCTTATCCTCACTGAACTGATCATATATCCATAAGGGAAAGTAAATTTCGCTTGTGTTGTCAGCATTTATATTCAAGTTTTTCCTTTTGCTCGCCATTTCCATCAACAACATTCCAAAACTATACACATCAGCTTTGTGAGAGACTCCTCCAATATTTCTGTAAAATAACTCTGGAGCTATGTATCCCGTAGTTCCTCTTGCTGCGGTTAACGATACTATGCTATTCTCTAGTGGGCATAGTCTTGCTAGCCCAAAATCAGAAATCTTCGGAGTAAAATGCTCATCCAAAAGAATGTTGTGAGGTTTGATATCAAAATGCAGAATTTGCATGTCACAACCTCGATGAAGGTACTGTATACCCCGAGCAATTCCAAGTGAAATCTCAAATATTTTGTCGAAACTCAGAGAGCTACTTGCTCCTTCTTCTAAAAAGAGATATTTATCTAGAGATCCATTGGGCATGAAGTCATATACAAGAGCACGCTTTGAACCTTCAACACAAAAACCAATGAGTCGCACAACGTTGACGTGATGAATCCTTCCGATGGTAGCGACTTCGTTGATAAAGTCTTGCCCGCTGCCCTTGGATTTACCCAACATCTTAATTGCTGCGAAGTGGCCGCTGCGAAGTTTAGCTTTATAAACAGAGCCGAAGCCTCCTTCGCCTAATTTAGTCTGGAAGCCCTTGGTCATTTTTCTAACCTCGGAGTACGCATATCTAACAGGGATGAGGTTATTATGACTCTGGAGAAATTCTTCGATACCCTTATATATCGACAAGTGTCGTCTTCGCCATTTGTATATGATAAGGGCAATCACGAAGGAAATCCCGAGTACAGTTCTTGGTGCGAATAGCATCATTCCCACTGCAAAGTCAATAGATAAGGAAATTAGTTATTTTTTGTTTGAAGGAAACAAAATTATAAGTAGAAATAATAAAAATAAGATTAATAGGGTTAATAATAATACACTGCAATGCCGCCACTGTATAGTAGTTTCCTTCCTCAAATGAAGCCTATGGTGTCTTGTCAGTAACAACCCCACTGGAAAATTATAGCCACAATATATCGACAACAATAATAAATAAAGTTTAATCCCTCAAAAAAAAAAAAAAAAAAGGAAGTTTACTAGATTTTTCTCATACTGCATATATATCCCAATGCCAAAAAATGCCATCGAATACTTCTATAACAAGAAATGTAAAATCAAACGTTCTTACATGTGTATGTGTATGCGTAATCGATACAAGCTGCAAGAAAACAAAGAGGACAGGGTGAACAATAAAGAAAAAAGTAATCAAAAAGCACATATATATATATATTGAAATATTGAACATACTCTCTGTGTTAAGCCTAATTGCTCCTCTTAATATGCCCCTAAAAGAATTAACTTTCTGAAAATACCAAGTTTATCCTTCTCAACGTATATTAGAGAGAATTTAAAACAATGCCGACCTAATTGTTAAATAAAATTAATATTAAACATTAAAAAAATAATGCTCAAATAATGTAAATGTTTATTTGATTCAAGTATTTTGATTATTTTAAAAGTTATATATACCTTCAAAGGATGTACTGAGCTATATGCATTTATTGTAGTTCACTTTTCTCTAGAGTAAAAAAAAACATAAAAATTAAAGAAATAAGAAGACAGATGATCTGGAGAGAAATGCTCACCAACAGCAACATTGAAAATCTTGATTAGGAATTCCTTAATCACTGCGTGTTTAAAAAATAAAAACAGTAACTAACAAGCTGAAGATTTCGGATTCATTTAATTGACGGAACTACATTTAATTTGCATGCAATATGATGTATAGTTTTTGGACGCTTACAACAAAACGCTGTTCCGCAAGTAGGACAGCGAACCTCGTTGGAATGTTCATCTACGCAGCAAACTCCATTAATATTGTAATATTCTTGGAAAGCCTGGACCCATGAAAGCTCAAAGCCGAAGAGAAGCTCATTGTGGATGTCAATGTAGGAACTGATCGTCTTGCGATTCTCTCCCTTCCTCGGTGATGACATCACCCCAGCGTTGTATATTTGGCAGGACTCATTCAGATCACTGAACTTGAAGCCATCAGCAAACACCACATAAGAGTGATTTTGGGATATGCAAGGAGCTGTGTCAATATATAAAGGACTTACTACCGGTTTCTTGCATCTCAAGAATAGTACAAGCTCTGAAATTTTCTCAGCGTGTATGCAAAATGGAATTTTGAATTCCCAGAAATTATAGAAGCTCCATGGTTTAGTAGGCAAGGAGGAGCAATTATCCTTTTGCACATTGGAAGGCACGAGTCTGATTGTGTAGTTGTTGTAATTGATTGCCTGCACATAGTAGTCTTCCGACACAAAATTGTAACCCGTCAAGGTACGGTTGTTTTTGCAAGACAGTTCATAACTTGAAATTCCACAGCTAATGGGATCGGTTGTGAGGCGGAACGGGAAGGTTATGTTGTGGATATTACCACAGGAAGAAGAACAGTTGCGAAGATACCGATAAGCTTTCGCACATGAACTTGGGCTAGCTCCGTGGAATATGATGATGCTCGAAATGAGAACAACAAGGGCTATGCATCTCGTGGTTTCCATTATGTGGTAGTGGGAAATTTTGAGCCCCTTATCGGTTTGAATACGTCCATTATATGATGTTAAAGACAACTATAAAAGAAAAAAAAAAAAAGAAAGAGAGTATTTTACCAGGAATATTCAAATTCCATAATATTAATTGATGATTTATTTGAATACAATGTAAGAAGAAAATATCCAACACATTATATTTTATTGTATTATATTTGAATATAATATAAAATTAATGTAGCTTTTAAATGGACCACAAGATGTGGATTTGACAATATTTGATTGGTAAGTAATTGTGCATCACACGATAATAGCATAGTTGAAAAGTAAAACCCCCAATTGTCCACCTGTCAAAGTCATGATTTTCCATATTCACATATATATTTTTAAAAAATAACTTTAAATATAGAAATAAGAAAGGGAATCATATTGCAGATCATACCTTATCAAAATTTGCATCAATTCTTTTCTTTCTTTCATTACAGGCCACTGACCAAATTAAGACTGCAACCTCAATTCCACGTCCAGCACTTCTAAAAGACTATTATAGAGAATTAAGCACAGTTAGATATATGATAAAGTATTTTCTTACAAGTACTTAAACATGGCGGTTTCTTATTTTCGTTGCTTGTTCATGATGATAGTTCTAGCTAATCATGCAGGTCAGCAAGGAGCAGGCCAAGAGTACCACAAGTTCCACTGCAGGGAAGCAACGTGTGGGGAAAATGGGCCGCGAATCAGATTCCCTTTCCGGCTCAATGATACAAACAATGACTGTGGCTATCCCGGGTTCGAGCTATCCTGCGTTGGGAACGAAACCGCCCTTCACCTGCCAATTAGTCCAATTAAGTCCCTCCTCATAAGCAAAATAGATTATAAATCAAACGAAATTGAAGTCTATAGTCATGATACCTCCTCATATTGCCTTGCAAAACAGCTGGTTCAAGAGTTATTCTCCATTCAATCTGTCAATCTTCCTTTCAAATTCAGACTTAATAATTATGTGAAGAAATCTAGTTTTACTCTTGTAACTTGCCCTAATAGAGAGTGTGGAACTTTTTTGGTTCGTTCTAACTCTGAGATCCAATCCTACTTATATTATTTTCTTGGCTGTACCAAGATGCACGACATTGAATCAGTTCCAGACATTAACTGGAAATCCTTTTATTTTGCTAATGTCACATTGACGTGGTCCAAGCCAGACTGTAAAGCTTGTGAAGCAAAACACAAGGGATGTAAACGAAAGATTTATGGCGCTGAAAGTGATGAAACCGAATGTTTTGATATACCAGGGAAAGGTAAGAAGTCCCTTTTTTACTATTAATATAATGTATTTTGAGAAAAGCATGACTTATTATCAATATTGTGCTGTGAATTAAGTAAAAGCATTATTAGTTGAAGATCTTACTTACGAAACTTGTTTCTTTTTCTAAATTGACTTCAACAGGAAGATCAATGATTTCGGCCGTGATCTGTACTTTGTGTGAGTTATTTCCTATGTAAATCTTTATAGCTTCCACATGTTATCAAGGGAGTATAAACTCTTGACTTCCGTTTGTTATATTTTTTGCAGTTATAATACTAGGATCATTGGTATTCATGATACTAGTGGTCTCCGCGGCATTTTATATCTATACTGCATACAAAAATGACCGAGAAACCCGAAAAAGGATTGAAATGTTTTTGGAAGATTATATTGCACTCAAACCATCGCGCTATTCATATGCTGACATGAAGAAGATTACAAACGAGTTCAAGGACAAGTTGGGCGAAGGAGCTTATGGAACAGTGTTCAAAGGGAAGCTTTCTGATGACGTTCTCGTTGCAGTAAAGATCCTAAACCATTCTAAGGGAGATGGAGAGGAGTTCTTGAATGAAGTGTCGACAATTGGTCAAATTTACCATATCAATGTAGTTCGCTTGGTTGGCTATTCAGCTGAAGGATTTAAGAGAGCACTTGTCTATGAGTTCTTACCGAATGGTTCACTAGAGAAGTATATATCATCAGCCGCGGTTAGTGGAAACCACTTACTCAGTTGGGAGACGTTGCATGACATTGCTTTGGGCATTGCCAAGGGAATTGAGTATCTCCACCAAGGCTGCGACCAAAGGATCCTTCATTTCGATATCAAGCCCCAAAACATTTTGTTGGACCACAATTTCAAACCGAAAATTTCTGATTTTGGTCTAGCTAAATTGTGCTCTAAAGATCAAAGTATAGTGTCAATGACTGCAACTAGGGGCACCATAGGATACATAGCACCCGAAGTGTTCTCTAAGAACTTTGGAAATGTGTCCTATAAGTCAGATGTTTATAGTTTTGGAATGTTGCTGCTTGAAATGGTTGGAGGGAGGAAGAGTACTAATGTGACAAACGAGAACACGGATGAAATCTATTATCCAGAGTGGATATACAACATTTTATTAGAAGGGGAGGATCATCGGATACAAATAGAGGGAAGAGGAGATGCTAAAATTGCAAAAAAAATTGCAATTGTGGGACTTTGGTGCATTCAGTGGCATCCGATGGGTCGTCCCGCAATGAAAGCTGTGGTTCAAATGCTGGAAGGAGCTGAAGAATTAACCATGCCACCTAATCCTTTCACCGCAACAGGTCCAATATCAGAAACGGATACAAAGATTCCGGCAAGACGTATGATCCTAGAGTTGGAAACTATTGTTGAGTGAGCTTATTAGTTATGTTTGTGGATTAATTTGGCGTTCCACTTGTTGTAATGTCTCCGTTATAGCCTAAAAGTTAGGGGGTTTTGATTTTCTAGTGTAACTTTTCTTTTGCCAAAAGATTTCTGGTGTAATTAATTTGTTAAAGCTTTTAGCTCAAACTAGTACAATGTACGAATCTAGTGTAATTTGAGGATTGCTTTCTTTCAACTATGTTTGGGATTCTTTAAACTCGCTTCAATGTAGTTGCTTGATTACTAGATTAGATTGAAATGAGTACTTGTTGGTGTGAACGTATACATTGAGATCGTATTGATGCAAATCAGACAAAGACTAATTTTGTTTATTCAGGATCAATCAAGAGAAGATACCCGGGTCTCTAGATTCAATGTCCAATCCTCAATTGATAACCAAATTCGGAAGAATACGAATAGTAGTAGTTCCGATGGCGAACTAAAACCATGCCAAATTAGTTAAGAGTCATCCGATTGATAATCAAGCCCCAGATTTTGGAATGTCCCCTTTGATCATAATCCTCTCCCATTTCATTAGTGGTAATCAAAGGCGGAATTTCAAGGTTAGATCTCAAGGTCATCTTGTTGGAGAGGGAAAAAAACCATGGTAACACAACGGTGGTTGACAACCAGGTAAAGAGGAATCTTCCCTAAACTTTGCTAAAAATTGATAATTACACACTTACTCAAAAAGATATTGAAATAGTAGTCTCAGGGTCTTGTGATTATAAATCGGAGGAGTTTGAGAACTTACAAAAGGTTATGATATAGAAAATAATACAAAAATTTGAGATGTGTTCGGAAAAAAAAATACAAAATAGATCTTATCTTATTCGTCTCATCGTTCCGAGCATTTTGACATAAAAATCATTTCATTTTCAATTTGAAATGAGAAAGTTATCGACTTTTAATATTTGAGTTTTTTTTAAATGAAATAAAGAAAAAATTTGATATAAAGTTAAATTTTCAAATTCAGATGATATTTTACTATCTAAATATGTCACCCCAAATAAGGCCTTAAGTGTCCATGTTACTGCTCTGTCTTGTACTATTAGTCACCCGTGGATTAAATAAATAAATAAATGAAAGGTTACATGATAACGTTTAGTTTTGAAGTCTTCTTCTTTGTTAGTTTGCTTCATGGAATCTTTCAATTTTTTTTTTATTTTTTATTTTTTTTTTGCCGGGAAAGTTCAAAGTCTTCTCTACAAGTCTTCGTAACTTTATAGTCATCTTAAGCAAGATAGGACAACATAGTGAATTAGTGGTCTCTACCAAGTCTTCCGTAAAGTCATCAGAAAAAAAAAAAAAAAAAGAAA
Organism: Ficus carica; assembly: GCA_009761775.1. Taxonomy (NCBI): domain Eukaryota; kingdom Viridiplantae; phylum Streptophyta; class Magnoliopsida; order Rosales; family Moraceae; genus Ficus; species Ficus carica. Next base: position 148,589 of record VYVB01000515.1, read on the forward strand.
AAAAGAAAGAAAATATCCAAATTCCAAACTAATATTACCAGAACAAAATATATATATATATATATATATATATATATCTAGTTGGATGTGACGAACTATAATAGATCGTTCAGTTAAATCATGATTGTTGAAATTTTAGTCTTCACTATATAGTATTCCTAACTTTCTAGCCATGCATTTTTTGCTAGAATTCTAGCCATGCATTTCTAGCTTATCCGGTCTCAATTAGTGGCTTTGACTCTTTTAATTTATCTTTAAAAAATAAAAATAAAAATAAATAAAAAAACCCACCAGAAAGCATGTGTCATGTTTTGTCGAGTCTTTCACCCAATCTTGTACAACAAACGACAACATTCTTTACTAGTTTCCATGATACTGCCGTGTCTTGTATTATTAGTCACCCGTGGAAAAATAAAAAATAATAATAAAGGTAACATGATAACGTCTACTTTATAATTCTTCTTCTTTGTTAACTTTTTTTGATACATAAAGAAAGTAACACATGTAGAATCCCCTAACAAGCCGATCACAAAAGAATTTTAGGATAATAAATTAAGTGAACTTATAAATAAATCTCACTAAATTATAATTTAAATTATTACTGATTGAAAGATAATCCATAAACAAGCAATATTGGTTTAAAGTTCAAAGTCTTTTCTACAAGTCTTGAAACTTTAAAGTCATCTTAAATAAGACAAGGCAACAACTGAATTAATGGTCTCTACTAAGTCTTCGACAAAGTCTTTAAAAAAAATGAACAAATTTAATATCCAAATTCCAAACTAATATTATAAAAAAAATAAAAATAAAAATAATTAAATGATGTGATTAGAATTTTATATCTCATGCTTTTTCAAGGATATGATATCTTCTATATGCCTAATTCTAAATGCTTCTATTTTGATGTGATCAACCAAGAAAAAAAAAAACAAAGAAAATTGACAATTTGATATCCAAACCAATTTCACAAAAAGAAAAAAACTAAATGATGTGAATTCTGAATTTAATATTTTATCATGCTTTTCCAAGGATATATTATCCCGTGTATGCTTGATTCTACACGTTTCTATTTTTTTGTGATCAACCAAGAGAAAAAAAAATAAAAAGGAAATTAACAATTTGGTATCCAAACTGATTTTACAAAAATGATAATAATAATAATAATAATAATAATAACAATAACAATAAATTATGTGAAATCTGAAATTAATATTTCATGCTTTTCCAAGGATATATATGTTTTCTTGTATATGCCTGATTCTATATGCATTTCTATTTTGTTGTGATCAACCAAGAAAAAACAAAGAAAATTATTTACATTTCTATTTTGATGTGATCAACCAAGAAAAAGCAAAGAAAATTAACAATTTGGTACCCAAACAAATTTTACAAAAAATTAAATGATATGAATTGTGAATTTAATATTTCCTGGTTTTTCAAGAATATGTTATCTTAGAAAGTGCATAATAGAAAGTGTAAATGGAAAACTACTAGACTCAAGGAATAAGGAAACGGAATCGGAATTGGAATTCGAAATTCCTAGATCAACTTACTACAAAAATGAAAAGTTAGGGGGTTTTGATTTTTAGTGTAACTTTTCTTTTTACTAAAAGATTTCTAGTGTAATTTGTCAAAGCTTTAAGCATAAACTAGTACAATGTACAAATCTAGTGTAATTTGTGGACTGCTTTCCTTCAACTACATGTTTGAAATTCTTTAAACTTGCTCCAATGGGGTTGCTTGATTACTAGATTAGATTGAAATTAGTACTTGTTGGTGTGAACATTTGCACTGAGATCGTATTGATGCAAATCCGACAAAGACTAATTTTGTTTATTCAGGATCAATCAAGAGAAGATATGACTATTGATCATGTATGGAGAGAAAGCTAACATATTGCTCTTCGTGCTCTAAGTGGGAAGCACAAAGATTTTGTGTTAAGAGAGTTTTAACGAGTTAAATCTTTTTTTTTTTTAATCATTAACAGAGTCTATATTTTTAATTAGACCATCTGATTTACTAAAGGATAAGTTTTTCAATGGGTGCTAATCTAGTTGGATACAATTACACAATATATATATATATATATGTATTGTTGGATGTGACGACCTAATAGATCGTTTCGTTAGATCATGTTTGTTGAAAATTTTAGGCTCCATTTGGTTCACGTGTCCAGTTTCAAAAAGAAAAAAAAAATTTGTTTTAAATGAAAAAGTCTTTTCTTTTGAGAATAAGATAATGTCTGGATGTGTGAAAATTTTTCTTTTGAAAACAAAAAGTTGTTTAGAATGAGGAAAAAATGATGTAAGAAATTAGACATTATGAGAAGATTTTAAAAAGATTCATTTTCTTTTTCGAAAAGGGTGCATAAAGTAAGTTTGAAAATAATATAATTTTTCCTTTTCAAAACGAGCAAATGATCGAAAAAGTTGATACAAACACTTTTTTGAAAAAAAATTTCAATTTCAAAAATTGTATATGTTATCCAAACTAATATTAAAAAAAAAATTTAAATGATGTGAATTGTGAATTTAACATTTCATGCTTTTTCAAGGATATGATATCTTCTATATGCCTGATTCTATATATTTGTATTTTGATGTGATCAACCAAGAAAAGACAAAGAAAGCTAATAATTTGGTATTCAAACTAATTTTATAAAAAGAAAAAAAAAATTGAATGATGTGAATTGATGTGAATTGTGAAGTTAATATTTCATCATGTATTTCCAAGGATATGATATCTTCTATATGCATGATTCTATATGTTTGTATTTTGATGTGATCAGCCAAGAAAAAAACAAAGAAGTTAACAATTTGGTATCCAAACTAATTTTATAAAAAGAAAAAAAAAATTAATGATGTGAATTGATGGGAATTGTAAAGTTAATATTTCATCATTTTTTTTTTCCACGGATATGATATCTTCTATATGCCTGATTCTAAATTTTGATGTGATCAACCAAGAAAAAAGCAAAGAAAGTTAACAATTTGGTATCCAAACTAATTTTATAAAAAAGAAAAAAATTAAATGATGTGAATTGATGTGAATTGTGAAGTTAATATTTCATCGTGTATTTCCAAGAATATGATATCTTATATATGCCTGATTCTATACGTTTGTATTTTGATGCGATCAACCAAGAAAAAAAAACAAAGAAGTTAACAATTTGGTATCCAAACTAATTTTATAAAAGAAAAAAATTAAATGATGTGAATTGTGAAGTTAATATTTCATCATGTATTTCCAAGGATATGATCTCTTTTATCTACTTGATTCTGTACGTTTGTATTTTGATGTGATAAACCAAGAAAAAACAAAGAAGTTAACAATTTTGTATCCAAACTAATTTTATAAAAAGAAACAAAAATTAAATGATGTGAATTGATGTGAATTGTGAAGTTAATATTTCATCATTTTTTTCCAAAGATATGATATCTTTTATATGCCTGATTCTAAATTTTGATGTGATCAACCAGAAAAAAACAAAGGAAGTTAACAATTTGGTATTAAAACTAATTTTATAAAAAGAAAAAAATTAAATGATGTGAATTGATGTGAATTGTGAAATTATTATTTCATCATGTATTTCCAAGGATATGATCTCTTTTATATGCTTGATTCTGTACGTTTGTATTTTGATGTGATCAACCAAGAAAAAACAAAGAAGTTAACAATTTGGTTTCCAAACTAATTTTATAAAAAGAAAAAAAAATTAAATGATGTGAATTGATGTGAATTGTGAAGTTAATATTTCATCATTTTTTTCCAAGGATATGATATCTTCTATATGCCTGATTCTAAATTTTAATGTAATCAACCAAGAAAAAAACAAAGAAAGTTAACAATTTGGTATCCAAACTAATTTTATAAAAAGAAAAGAATTAAATGATGTGAATTGATGTGAATTGTGAAGTTAATATTTCATCATGTATTTCGAAGGATATGATATCTTATATATGCCTGATCCTATACGTTTGTATTTTGATGTGATCAACCAAGAAAAAAAAAAAGTTAATAATTTGGTATCCAAACTAATTTTATAAAAAGAAAAAAATTAAATGATGTGAATTGTGAAGTTAATATTTCATTATTTTTTCCAAGGATATGATATCTTTTATATGCCTTATTCTAAATTTTGATGTGATCAACCAAGAAAAAAACAAAGAAAGTTAACAATTTGGTATCCAAACTAATTTTATAAAAAGAAAAAAATTAAATGATGTGTATTGATGTGAATTGTGAAGTTAATATTTCATCATTTTTTCCCAAGGATATGATATCTTCTATATGCTTGATTCTATACGTTTGTATCTTGATGTGATCAACAAAAAAACAAAAAACAAAATCAAAAACAAAAAAACATAAAAAGTTAACAATTTGGTATCCAAACTAATTTTACAAAAAAAGAAAAGAAAAAAGAAAAAAAATATAAATAATGTGAATTGTGAAGTTAATATTTCATCATGTTTTTCCAAAGATATGATATCTTCTATATATACCTAATTCTATATGTTTGTATTTTGATATGATCAACCAGAAAAAACAAAGAAAGTAAACAATTTGATATCCAAATTAATTTTACAATAATAATAATAATAATAATAATAATAATAAATTATGTTAATTGTGAAGTTAATATTTCATGTTTTTCTAAGGATATATTTTCTTGTACATGCTTGATATTATACGTTTCTATCTCAGGTGATAAAGAAAATTAACAATTTGGTATCCAAACTAGTTTAAAAAAAAAAACTAAATGATATGAGTTTTGAATTTAATATTTCATGCTTTTCCAAGAACATGTTATATCTTAAAAAGTATGTAACGGCCCGACTATATAGACCATTATCTTGCTTACTTAAATTAAATCTTAGTTTAAATACTTAAACTTACTGAAAATTTTGAAAGAATTTTTTTTCTTTAAAACACAATATAAATAGTGTAATCCATATAGGTAAACTTTACCATGTATACACATTACTTGTTTACCCTTACATTTAACCGAAGTCTTGAAACATCACATACGTATCATAATACAGATTATTTATATATATATATGTATATATTTATAGATCAAAAGAGTTTGCGGAAAAGTCTGTGTAGTGGTATTCGACACCACCCTGCACTTGCCGCATGTCCATATGGCCCACCAAATTAAGCTGCAGGCTTCTTACCTACAGTATAAAAATATACGAATAAGCTTATGATCAGCAAGTGCGAACTTAATCTCACAAAAACATAGCAAGTATCGTATAACTTATGCATGAACCATTTATTGTCGATTATGGGTCTCTTATCTTCCATTATGGACTTATTATCTTACTTAAACACATGGACCCTTTTGTATATACCAGATGCGCGTAATCTACAGAAAATTAGGGTTTGTAAGGTTCCTAATAATTCTGGGAATCTTAAAACATACATAATCCTCCACGATCTACGGAAGGTTGGTACGACACTCTACTTGTCTTAAGTTAGTCTTCGTATTATTACTTAATTCTTGATGATTATAATTCAAATCATACCTCTACATGAAGTCTTTAATAAAAGCTAGTTTCAACACTAAGATTCGTAACTTGTGATCTTATTAGTCATAATACATATGATACATAGATATCACATGACATAAAGATCAATAGTATAAAATAACTCATAGCATGTTTATTAAACATGTCACTATTTTAAAACATGACAATCTCATAAACTATGACATAATAGTAAAGTGTTGCATAGTTGAAATCATGATATTATTGTAAACAAGGCACTATTGTAAAACATGGCATAATCAAAAAGTGTGTCATAATCATAAAGTGTGGCATCTACATGATTATGGCATATTGGTAAAAACATGACATATAAATAAACATAATATATCATGTAAATCATGGCATATATGTTAACTTGTCATACTTGAAAATAAAATTTACTATTTTTCATATTGTAGGCAAGGTTTGTACTTACCAGCTGTCTTACGCTCTTGTCCTAGCATACCAAAAGGGAAGGCAACAGGTTATATTTGTGACGCCCCGACTTCCCAAGCCGGGTCGACACCATACGTACTTGTACTTAACTTACTTGAAAATTTGAGACTAATTTTTTTTTTTTTTAGAACATAAATACATAGATTATCTTGTAGAGAAAAACTTGTCATGCATGCATACTATACTGAAAATTACATTCTTAAGTCTTCAAACTTCATACATACTGTATAACATAATTTACTTTTGAGATATATATATATATATTAACTCAAATGTGGTTGCGGAAAATTTTATGTAGTGGTATCCTACACCGCCCTTCACCCGTCGCATCGTCCGCATGGCCCACCACTTAAGCTGCAGGCTTCTTACCTACAGTATGAAATATACAATGAGCTTTCGCCCAGCAAGTACAAATATATCTCACAAAAACATTTCAACATCTTAAAAACATGCCAATCATCATGTAACTTATGCATGGACCATTTATGATTGATTTGAATATCTTATGCTTTATTATAGACTCAATCTTGAACTTATTATCTTGTCTTAACATGTGGGCCCATAGTGTACGTACCAAAAGCGCGCAGCCTCCAGACAAAGCTAGGGTTTGCAAGGCCCTAACAGTTCTGGGAATCATAAACTTGACCCTCACGCATCAACGAGAGGTTAATAATCATAACTTGACTTGAACATGTATCCTCCACGATCACGGGAGGTTGGTACGACACCTTGCTTGTCTTATCTTACCATGTGGTTTCATATTAGTGAACATGCCTCATGATGTCACTATATCATATCATACTTATCATTTGCCATAACATGACATTCTTGAAACATGGCATTCTTGACTTGAAAACATGGCATTCTTGAAAACATGGCATTTTTGTAAACATGGCATTCTTGTAAACATGGCATTCTTGAAAACATGGCATTCTTGAAAACATGGAATAACTTCTCATGGCATAACATGTCATAGTATAACTTGGCACATTACAGCATGACATCACATATCATATCATAACATAACATAGCACGTATACTTGAAAATAGTATTTACTATTTTCCATACTGTAGGTGAGGTCTGTACTTGCCTGTTATGCTATATCTTGGGTTTCGTTGCTCCGACTCAAGTTGCAACTGCAGGTTACTTCCTGCTATTAAAAAGCACATAGGATAAGGATCCTATAAAATGTTGGTGACATATCCAACATTCATACACAATCTTAGTTATATGTCCCCCAATTAAACACATGATATCTTATTGGGTTACATAGGGTAACCCTTGAGGTGGTCAAACTTAGTCAACCAAAGTCAACATTCTATGGGTCAAACTTGGGCTTTTGGGCCAAGCCTAGTAACTCGGGTATCCTTCCCGGTTACTATCCGTCATTGTCTTGTTACTTAACTTTGGCTTTTAAAATCCAATTTGGAGAATTTGGCCAAAAATCTTTTGTTTAACTTAAAAAATCGTGGTTTTCAAAGTGGAATTTTATAAAAATTATTAAGGGCTGAAAACTGCTTTTGGAACAGTTTTCACAGTCAAAACATTGGTGTTGGTGCAAAAATACAGTTTGTCTGCATTGTTTTAGAAAATCCTATGCAGGAATTTCCTGTTCCCTGCATAGTCTTTAGAAATCCATGTCAGTTTAAAAATCCAATTTGAATTTGAAAAAGTTTTCTTCATGAAAGTTTTAGCTCTCAAAAAATCCTAAAACTTTCGTGTTTTACGAAAAATTTAATTCAGACTCTAACATGTTCATATTTCCATTTGAACTCACCTGGCCGTGCATAAATCCTGGGCACGGTCAGGTTCGGGTTTTTTATAAAAACGAAGGCTTTTGGAGCCTTATATTTGAAAACTGTTCATGTAAGTCCCTAGGAAAATCCCTTCTCTACAATTTTTATGTTTTACGTTTTGCCTAATTCGGCCTCTAAGGGCCTCAAAATCATATTTCCATAAAACTGGCCAGTTTTACCCGAGATCTGGCAGTTTTGCTCTTAACTTGGTTTTACGTCCTAATACGCGCACACTACATCAACCGCCCACAGCGGGAGCCTAATATCAATCATGCAGCGGTTTCTAACGTTCCATACCATCATTACATAAACATTCATCAACAATCATTACATCAAACACTTGGCATGCATAATCAAGCACAAACTTAAACATACTTGGGGACATATAACCTTAGCATGCAACCAAAGCATAAAATCATGCATGATTTAGTAAATAAAACCACCTAAACCATAAATTCAAGCACCAACCTAAAAATTCTAAACTAGGGCATAAAAATTAAATTGAGCTTATGCTCTTACATCCAATACTTGAAATACACTTAAATTTCCCAAATTAAGCTCAATTTAAAAGTTTTAGGGTTAGGGAGTTACCTTGGTGCAACACAAGGCTAAATTGGATCAAAAATTCCCCCCTCCCCCCGGTTCCTCCACAACCGGCCACCCTAGGTGAAATGGGTACCAAAATTTTCAAATCTTTGGCTTGTGGTTCAAGCTAAAATCCGACCACCCTATTAGCTTGCTCTAGGGTTTATATTTTTTTTTTCTCTCTTGGCTTAGGTTCGGTTTTGGAGAGGGAGAGTGTGAGAGAAGATTTTGCAAGAGTTTGGCTAGATTTTCCCAATTTTTGGTCCAAAAATCCGAACCCCCCCCCCCCCCCCCCCCCCCCCCCCCCTCCCTTGAGGTATTTATAGGTGAGAATTTGGGTCTCTTTGCAATTATTTTTGGTTCAACTTTTGCTCATAAATCCTTGGAGCAAAAATAATTGCACAAAATTTTGCTAAAAGACCCTCCAAGTGGCCGGCCATTATGTTGCTAGGTGGCAAGAATTGGATTTTTTTCCCACAAAATTTTCTTTAATTCATAAATGATGTCATAATTCCAAGCTTGGGTGATGTCATCATAAAGTCTTGTTTGGCTTATTCCTTAATATGCAATCAATTTTTAAGCTAACACAGATATTTTCAATATTGTGTTCACTAATACACAGTACAATTCAGTACTGTTATACTGAACTGCAGTCCAAATTTATCTGTGTATTGTTGGACTGTATAAAAATTTTTCTTTTTATTTAAAGCTATTTGGCCCTTAATACCCTATTTTAGGTGCTTGATTTTTCTATGGTGATTTTAAATCTTAATTATATTATCTTGTCCGTAAAGATGGTTTTCGCAGTATATTTCCCATACTGCTTATCGTATCACATTACGTCTTATCTTTGACTTTTCTGGTCAATCTTTGACTTTTTTCGGTCAACTTTGACCAACATGAATTCATGAAATTTCGTCATGCCTTTTTCTTTAAAAGGCCTATTATGGAGTCTCATAGTTAATTTATCGAGAACTCAACCGTATACTGATAAAATTATGAATTTTGTATTAATATTCATAATTTTCATAAAATGTCACATAAATACATGGTATGAACTTAGATTTCTTATGTACAAGGAAATCATGAGTCCGTAAAAATGTTGGTCATTACAATATTCATGGTTCTAGACAGAGTATAAGAATTACTCTGCATTACTAATCAACAAACCATAAGTTAAAATATTTATTATAACATATTAGTAAATAATTAATCGGTCTCCCAACTGATTAATCATCTTCCTAGTTACTATTAATTTAAGTCATGGAAATGTTACTGTACTCTTAAGTAACTTTGGTATAAAAAAAAGGTCGAATAAGCTACCCTTTATTTAAAACTAAACTTGATTTTTAGTAATTTCAGCTAAACTTGATTTTTAGTAATTTACAGCCTATTTTTGCTTTAGGTCGATATCCACCGGCTTGATTAATTTCATAAGAGTTTATCACATTGTATTTTCTTTGCTTAAAAATTCCTTATTACTTAGAAAATATCTTAATTTCTTAAATTAAGCATTCCTTGATACAATACTTAAAATTGGATATTGTATTACAAAGTACGCATTTAAGTTTTAAAAATCACTTGTGAAATCTAAATGAATTTAAACCTCTTGAAAATATTTTCGTAAAACCATAGTTCCTTTTTAAAGAGGTCACAAAACCTTAAAAACTGATTTCAAAACATCATTTTAATTTGGTTGAATGTATGTGTGTAGGAATTTACTCTTTCATGTATAGTTTTGAAAATTCAATTTTATTTTAAAATCGGTTTGGAATTTGGATTTAAATATAATAATTCTAATAATGAATTAGCAATTAATTTTATATCATTGAGAGTAATAAAAATCACATAAAAAATAAATAATCGCGTAACACGCAAATTTTTATACAGGTTTGAGGTGAGACTACGTCCTGTTTTAGCCGTTGCAGTAATTCAGTATGATAATCAAGAAGTTTACAAGAGAATTTCACATTCTCACACTCTCTATGTTTTCTCTAATATCTCTTAATAAATCCCTAATAACGGCTCTCCCCTTCCCCCTCCAAATAAGAAAATTAGGACAACCGAAATTGTAAGTGTGGAATCTTCAAAATACCCATAGTAACCTTACCACAAAGGTCGATACACATGTTGTCTCTGTATAAAACGTTCTCATAGGATATGAGCTCCACAACTTAACAAATTTTCTTTTTTATACGTCTAATATGTTTACATGTTAGAATGGATAAACTTTACGTCTCAAAGCGGGAACGGATAAATAAGTTTGGAAAATTATCAATTTTAATTTATGACTTCAAATTAGCCTTCATTTCCAGATTTTGTTGTACTGTAGTTTCTAAATATGAGCATCGCTTACCTGTTGAATGTTAATGGAGCTTTGGTCATTCAAGGCAGAGATGACACATTTATTAGAGCATGCATGGTTATTCAATATTTGCAATCATATGTTTGAAAAACCTTAATATGTTAATATGATTTTTTTTTTAATTAATAAGGAGAAAAAATTGTACAATGGAATTTATAATGTCTTACTAAAAGTTGGATTCAAATTTCAAAATATATTCGGAAGATCTTTTATAAGAAACTATATTTGTGATTTCACTAGAATCTTTTTTATTGATCAAAAATTATTTTTACAGATCATCCAGACACCTCCTAATTAGACTCAAAAATAAAAAAACAAGTTTTGAATTAAAGAAGTAAAAAAATAGCCTATACTAAAAAAAACTTTGTCACAGATCTATTGTGATGAAATACTAGGACCACAATGAAGAGGATGGGGGCGGAGGCTTCAAAGATAACGAGCTCATCAACACTGACTGATGAGGAATCTCCATAAACTAGTTTGATCTCATATGCAAATTGTAACGACCCGCCTAGTACAGGCCGTACCATACTTGCATACATATGGGCCTTTTGTAATAACTTAATTACATGAAAAATAGCAGAAATTTTTTTTTTTTTTTTTATATATATAGTGCTAACTCGCACATACTGTAACTAAAAGAATGATATACAAATATCAAATCATATACTTAGAAAGAACAAAACGCGTAGCGGCATCTTTTCTCACATTTCACAGTTCGCCCTGCCATGCTCCTCCATCTTGTATCAGCACTGCTTGCAGGTTACTTACCTACAGCATAGACGTAAGACAGTGAGTTTTCACTCAGCAAGTACAACTAACTATATCACGACAATTAAAAAAAACATGACCTTGCATCATGTACATAGCATACCCATTCGTAACATACTTAACTATACCGTTCGTATCCATTTATTATGTAGTATGACATACTCTTTCATAACTAATCGTAATTTCCGACTCATAACATGGCATAATCATCCATACTCAAGATAACATACTCATCATACTTGACATAGCATATTCATTCGTTCTTAACATAACATACTCATTATACTTAACATAGCATAATTTCCATACATAATATCACACATCGTAACATATCATGTCACACTGAAATATAAAAGCATAATGTATGCATGGTCCAGTTATGCTCATATTATGCTTTTCTTATTCATTCTATCTTACTTTCTTAGCTTATCTTACTTAGGGGCCCTTACTTGAGTGTACGTACCCGGCGCGCAACTATGGACTTACTCTTATCATAGCTCAACTCGACTTCGGACGGGGGGCACGACACAGGCGACTTGTCGCCAGACAACTTGTTGCCTTCTTTCTTTCTTTTTAACATGTCATTCTTGACTTGTTATTCTTATTAAAATTAGTGAACATGCATCGTGATGCCAAATAATCTTACTTCATAATCATACCACATGCTTCATATCTCAATCATCATAACATGACATATCATACATCATGAACGTACCTTGGTATAGCTTGCATCATAACTTGGCTTCACATAAACCATAACTTGAACATATCATAAACACATCACTTCATACAATAAATCACACATATAACAACCAATCTAACATACCACATGGCATACAGCAAAGCATCGAATCACATAACATTGCAGCAATATGGCCTACATCCCTAGCATACATCTAACATACTTGACAGTATACATCATATACTTAGGCAAGTATCAACACAAAGCCTATGCTGTAGGCGGAGTTGTACTTACCTCTCTTGCTATGTCCTACGTAATGCTGCTCCTCTTCCGAGTACAGCTGCAGGTTACTTCATGTTCGATGAAGGACGCAGTCTAGTTAAACTTGTGAAATGTTGGTGATCTAACCAACATGCTTACATGATCCTGGTTGCATGTCCCTTTGTGCATAAAATCTTACTTGGTTACACTTAGTAACCCTATGGTTATGAATTTGTTTCTTTAAAAGGTTACATTGGGTAACCTTATATGCTAAGCCCACAACATACCATTAGGGTTAAATCATCTTCCAACCTTAGGCTTCTTTCTTTAATCCACAACTAACGGGTTATGTTCATTAACCTTTATCTTAACTCAAAGGGTATCATTTAGGGTTACATGAGATAACCCTTAAGGATAACTAAGTCATATTGTTAGTCAACCAAAGTCAACTATGGTCAACTATGGTCAACTACGGTAAACTATGGTCAACCCCCCCTATGGTCAACCTTTGGGCCTTGGGCTTGACCCAGTAACTCGGGTATCCTTCCCGGTTACCATGCGTAATTGCTTTACTTACTAAACTTTAGCTTGAAAATCTTATTTTTCCTTAACTTGGAAAATTTGGGGAAATTAATCCCAAAACTCTTTACTTGACTTGTAAAAAAATCCATATTCTTAAAATGGGGTTTTGTAAGATCATTTGAGGTTGAAAACTGTCGTTGGAACAGTCTCCATCGTCAAAACAGTGAAAATTAGAAAAATATAATTTTCTGAAACAGTTTTTAGAAAATCCTGTTCAGGAATTTCATGTTCCCTGCACCGACTTCAGAAAACCATGTCAGTAAAAAAAATCCATTTATAATTTGAAAATTTGTCTTCACGAAAGTTGTAGCTCTCGAAAAATCCTAAAACTTTCATGTTTTGAGAAAAATCCAGTTCCGCTTGTATCCTTGTCAGTTTTCATTTGAAACTGGCTGGTCGTGTAAACTAGGTCTGGGCAGACTGGTCTCGGATTTTTATAGAAACGGAGGCCATTGGAGCCTCATTTGAGAAACCGTCTGAATTTCCCCCCTAGGAAAAACTCTTCCGAACACTTCATGTTTACATTCACCCAATTCGGCCTCTAAAGGCTAAATTTCCACTTTCCCGAAACTGGCTAGTTTTGAATCCCAACTGACAGTTTCGGTTGTTAAGTCTGGTTTACGTCCTATTTTGCGAAGTCTAACTCGACCGAACACGCGGTAGCCTAAATAGCTACAAGCAAGCGTATTCTAACGTCCCACATGAACCATCATGTATTTCTAACATCTCCATGCAAACCAAAACAGATCTGCCCTAGCCTATGGTTTGCATGATCTAGGTTTGCATCACATTCCATTCATCCAATTCATGCCATACTTGGCTAGCACTAGCAACCTAGCATAATTGCCACAACCGGCTTGCACAAAACAGGGCACATACCAACCATCTAATCATGCAAAATCCTAGCATGCAAGCAAGCATAAATAAAGCCATAGCCAAACCACCCTTAAAATCCTAATCAAGCACATACTAACCAAACTAGGGCAAGAAATTAGAATGGACTTATGTCCTTACAAAACCAACTTGAAACACAAATAAAATTCCAAATTGAACTCAATGGAAGGATTAGGGCTCAAGGAAGTTACCTTAGATCAAAGTTAGGGTTTAAAAATTTGCAACGTCCCCTTCCTCCCTTGCCTTCCCTTGCCCACGGCTTCAATCTAGTTAGGGACCCAAAAATTTTCTCTTGGCTCTTGGTTGATCCAACACCAAAACCGAGCACACCACCAAGCTTTCTCCTCAAAATTTCCAACTTTTCATTTTTCTCTCTTCCTTGGCTGCTGATTTTCAAGAAGAAAATTGGCAAGAACTTCCCCAAATTTTTTGAATAAAAGTGAATAGCAACCACCCCTATTTATAGAGGTTGAAAACTTTTGAAAAATTGTGAAAAAAAACCCCAAAATTTTTTTATATTTGCTTGAGGAGATGGTGAGGTGGCCGGCCAAGGGGTTGCTAGAAGACTCCATGAATTCTTTCCAAGCCAATTTAAATGATTATGATATCATAATTCAAAGGCTTGGTGATGTCATCCCTTTAAAGCCTTGTTTGGCCTAATTTCCTCAAAAATAGTCCATTTTTCCGCTACACAGATATTTCTAATACAACCACAGTATTTTTATACTGTACTACAGTCCAAAATTTATCTGTGTAAAAAACGGACAGTATAACTTTTTTTTTTTTTAATTTTTCAAGTCCTTTTTGCCCTTGATCTATACTAGGTGTGCTTGATTTTCTAAGGTGGTTTTAAAGCCTATTTGAGCTATTTTGCCCATTATATCGAGTTTTACAATATCTTTTCCATACTGCATCACATAATACTGTAAAGTCAACCCGTTGACCGCTCTCGGTCAAACATTGACTTCTTGGTCAAATTTTGACTTTTCTGGGAATTACGTACTTTTTCGTCCTTTTCGACTTAAAAGGGTGTTTTGCTAACCTTAGCAACTATTTTGAGTCTTATTAAGCCATAAGATCTCATAAAAAGTGTGAAAAACTCTTAACTGAACTTTTCCCGTAAATATCACCATGGTATGCATATAATTCCTTTTTGCAAAGGAAACAGTGACATAGAAATTCTAGGTATTACACAAATTATGAGATAAATATGTTTTTCTTTATATATATATATACACACAAAATAAATGACGAGAGAGAATAACTGATATTGCAAACTCTTACTATCGATACATTATGTATGATTATCATCAATTTTCTGATAACCGTGAAGATCTTTCCTTTCCATTTTCAAAGCCATCTTCAAGAGCCTTTCCTTTCAAACTCCAACATTTATCGACTTCTTTCCAATGTTGACACCCAGTTCGCATCTCTCAGCTGAATCAAGAACTGCGCTTGTTTTTAGCAACAAGGGCAAAACTGAACTTCAAAATCTTAGTTCCTATCTTTATCTTTCAAACTTTAGCTCTCTGATACGGATTCTACTTTCATGAGTACATGTACACGAGATATAAATCTACTCTGATCATATACATACAGACTAAAGCAATGTCAATCTTCTATACAGAGTGCCTGCTCGCGGATTGCTATTGTTCGTGAAATGAAACGTCACTGGATATTACAAGCTTTGTATCTGTACACGAGATTTCAGCATTCTGAAGTGTAAAACCGCGGAGAATCGGTAGCGGCAGTCCTTTCAGAAGTTTCACGTTCACATAGGGTACAATGACCAGTTTTGAGGATGAGCGACATAAACGGCTGCAGATTAAGATTAAGATTAGTTGTGCTATTAGTTGCTAGGTAACTGGCTCGGTGTTCTAATAATTAAAGGTTTCAGAACAAAAGAAGTTAAGACTTCTTTCGGTGATGAGATGTTACAAACAAAAACAAATCAAGGAATTATTCGAGAAAAATAAATCGAGGAGAAAGTTGAATCGTCCTACCTTGATTAAACTGATGTGAAGCGTCCCCGATTTTGCTCCACTTCAAATCTGCTGCAAAGTCCTTTCAGTTCAAGCGTACCAAAGAGACTATTCCCCGCCATTTTGGAGATATGGAGGCAGTAATCTCCTGCGAAAACAAAATCGAATAAATAAGAGAGAAATCAACCTCTGGTAATGAGTAACTTGAGCAATTAATATTGAGAAGTAAGAATTCGATACAAAGCATACCAAAGCTATGCACGCGACTGGGACGATCTCAGAAAATCCAAACATCGATTGTGACATCCAAGGTAATTGTTGATTCAATGCCATTTCTCGAAATTCTACTGATGGTGGAGAAGATACCGAAAAGTTTCAGTTCCATCGCATCATTGGATACACTTTGTACAGTCGAGGAATTATGTATTTCCATTTAGAATTACTCGAGAGGAACTGCTCTTGCTCTTCATCAACATTCAACTGCATATAACAATCCTGAACGGAAATTTGTAGAATAGCTATTAGTTCAAATCTGCATCATTAAATTCATCTGTTCCGTATGTAGATCAAATAAAACAGCATAAAATTTAAATTGAACAAAACTAGGACGCCGAGTCCAACACTTTTTCGTGTAGCAAAATATCGACATCTTACTAGAAGCACCGTAGGCAACAAGCTCTTCTGACGTTTATGGTAAAAGCTGGAAGTGAGGATGATCAGCAGCCGTAAATAAACCATTGATGTCTAGTTCCAATTGAAGATTTTGCTCACAATAGGCTTGTTGACTAATGTAACGTTCATAGCAGCAATATCACGAACCACAAATTCTTTAGGGAGTGAGTGCAATACCGAGTCAACTGTTGTAATCCCTTCACTGATCTTGTCAGAAACAGCATCTTCAATTGCAGACTGTATTAGATCTTCAATGCATCAACTAAACCTGTGGACAGGTAAACATGGAAATAAGAAAAATATATCCTTATTAGATCAAAGGGTAGCTCCTCGGCCAACCGTTTTTTTTCCCTGAAATAAATAATCTTCTGTAGTCTGTAACTAAATATTTAATAGAAAGAACATATCATGGAAAAAACCATTTTGATAAGATTTTAGGGAAATTTCATGATCAGAAGCGAGGGAGGCGAATATTTTGATCATTTTTAGCGAGAAAGAAAGATAGAAAGCTAGTATATGAAAAGTAAATTAGCTTGAAAGGATTGGATACCCTTGGTAAAACCATGATCCACCGCCGTCCATCTTTATGGACAGATATTTACGTGGCATCCGGATTCCAAAACAGATAGTTTGAGAGTTCCTGCTTTGTTTTCCAAAGCCACAGTGACCCCGGCATCCATACTTGAACCTGCAAAAAAGGAGCAGCCCGTTAAAAAGGTAGATCAAACTAAGGAAAAACGAACCCAACGAGTAATTCTTATGGCATATTTGACACCAAATTCTACATCTCCTCAGCTTCTTGATCCAATTTGTCTTTTAATCCTTCTTTAGAAACACGAGTTAGGATGATTAACCCCCACAAAAAAATTTATAGCAACAGATACAACATACTAAAAGTCATTTCAGCACACCAAATGGATCCATCTCTCGTGTCACTGGTTGTCGGCCTATATTCTTTCAGTCCATGGTATCTGAGTTCAAAGAATAGGCAAGGGTGGGTCACAAGTGAAATCTGAATTTGACAAATAACCGCTTCAAATGGAAGAAGAACCGCCTGATAGATCTTCTATTTGCAGTTATTTGATTATAGCAGACCATAGCATAAGTTATAAACGTAAAAAAGCAGTCGCTTGTTAACACATGTGGCTCCACTGTCCTCGGGCTGAACATGACTTTCCAGTTTTTTTGCCTAAAAAGAACTTCCTTTAACCCCATGGGCACAGTCCCTATCTCGAGCTTAGTCAAAACTTACATGCTGATATCAACAACTTTTATTATAATTATTTTTTAACCGCAGCATGTAACAATTCTCCGATTTCTATCATTATCGGCCTGCCAAGCCTGCCAAGCTTCTTCCAGTCCATGTTCCTTTAGCCCCACGAGCACAGCCCCTATCTCGAGCTTAGTCAAAACTTACATGCTAATATCAAAACTTTTATTATTATTTTCTAACCGCAACATGTAACATTTCTCCCATTTCAATCATTATCGGCCTGCCAGGCTTCTTCCAGTCCATGTTCAATGTGATTACAGAAAAGGCAAGCAAGGAATCGAATTACTTCGGATACTGACAAATAACTGTTTAAAGCAAAAAGGCGACCCTGACAAATCCTCTTTGAATTTGTTCCACTAACTAGAAGCTAACTTACAAAAAGGTCCTTTACTAACAAATAAGGCTGCAGAAAGAATTCCGCTTAAGAGCCAACATCCGTTTAACCTTTTTTTCCCTTCTTCTCTGTCTATACAGCTAACTGATTAACTCCTCTGCTTTAATTTCTCACGGAGGGATATAATATACTAAAACAAAATCCTTCAACACCATCAATTCCACCCAAACGAATTTCCAGCAAAAAAAAAAAAAAAAAAAAAAAAGGAAAAGTTTTCACCCAAAATAATGTCATCTTAATTGAACCAAGTAACAAAAATCCGTTCCATTTATTTTCAGCCCGTAAAATCCGGCTAAGCATCTTTCCAATTCATTCTCTTGGAGTTCAAAACAAGGCCAGGGTACGTTTCACATACCTTCGAAGTTGACTAGGATAACTGCTCAAATGAGAAAAAAGGCCCACTTGACATGCCTAATAACATACACAAAGGTCTATTGTTTACAAATAAGGCTGCTCTCTTGACTGTCCTGGTTTTCGCGTAAAACGAACATCATATAACTGCATAGCCCCGATCACAAGCTTAACCAAAACTGAAGCAAACATGCTGAAACTCACAAATTTGTTTAACATCTACACAACAACAGCGAAAGAAAAGTCGAAAGAAACCACTTTTTGAGGTGCAAAAATATATCTTACATGGTTCATAAACTTACAAAAGGTCTAGTATTACTAAATAAAACTGTTAAAAAGTTCCATTTCAAGAAAGTTCAACGATTTCTTTTTTTTTTCCACCTAGTTGTATTGGTTTTCACTTAAAACCAACGTCCTTTTGACTGGCATATCCTCTGTCTCAAGCTTAACCAAAACTACACAATATTTACAATTCTGTTTCATTTCTATAAGCAACAAAAGTAACCTGATTTAACCGGATCCAGAACGGAACATCCTTTAACTGGATAGCCCCTACTCAAGCTTATTTACGATCTGTTCGATACTAAAATTAGTATCACCAAAACACAATTGATTCAAAAAAAAAAACTCACAACTCATAAGTCAAATCAACTGATTTGAGTTTTTTATTTACGATAATTGCAGCGGAAGTCATAGCTAATTCATTTGATTGATAACTCGAGATTCACCAAAACCAAAGCAAACATCCCAACATATAAGTTACTTATATGTTTCATATATCTAAGCAACGAAAGCAAAACCATATTCAAAAGCAAACATCTTTAACTTGTAGCCCCTACTCGAGCTTACTTATGATCCGTATGATACTACAATTAGAATCACTAAATCACAATTAACTTAAAAAATTGAAGATAAACTCACAAATCATTGTCAAATAAATTGATTGAGTTTTTTTATTTATGATATTGCAGCGAAGGTCACAACTAATTGATTCGACTGAAACTCGGAGATTCACCGAAACCAAAGCAAATATCCCAACATTTACTTATCTGTTTTAGATCTCTAGGCAACAAATTAAAACGAAACCATATTCAAAGGAAACATACTTAAACTCGATAGCGCCTACTCGAGCTTATTTATGATCCGTTCGATACTAAAACCAGTATCAGTAATACACAATTTATTAAAAAAACTCACAACTCATTAGTCAAATCAATGATTGAGTTTTTTTATTTTAGATAGTTGCAGCGAAGGTCACAGCTAATTGATTTGATTGAGAACTCGAAGATTCACCAAAACCAAAGCAAATATCCTAACATCTATTTACTTATCTGTTTCGTATATCTAAGCAACGACAACAAAACCAAATTAAAAAACAAACCCTTTTTGAGTAACTCAAAAGCACACCTTGACAGTGGCAGTCCCATGATCAGACACCTCAACAAGCCAAGATTCCACAGAATAACTCCAATCCAAGCTTAACTCTGCAGTGGCACCAGAGACAACCCAAACGACACCAGTCTGACCAGTCTCAACAAACGACGAAGGGACATCTGCCGTATAGACTGTTATATGGGACAAAACGACATCAGCTTTTCCAAGGTAAGGGACTTTCACAGACTGCTTAATTTGAGGGAGCTGAAGGGGAATTATGGAGGAAAGTGTTTTCTGAATCAGCAAATCCTTGGCAAAATCAAGACCCTTATCTGATACCACCACGGAAATGAATCCTTCTTCTTGGGAACTTGTGGGGACGAAGAGGAGAACTAAAAGCAATGGCCAAAAACTGGATTTCATGAACTTTGAGAAGAAACCCATTTGAGAAAACACCTGAATTATGCTAAAACAAGAGAACCAACCCTGAAAAGATTACTAGATATGTTTTCCAGGTGAAGAAGAAAAGTGGGTAGTTTTGGAAAGTGATATTTGGATTGTGAATGAATCTAAAACCGGATTTTTTAAACTTTGGGGAGAAACCCATTTGAGAAAACACCTTAATTGTGCTAAAAAAAGCTTCTTTCGAGAGAACCAGCCATGAGGAGAACTGGTATTTGTTTATAAGTTTAAGAAGAAAACTGGGTACTTATTTGCGGAAATTGGAAGTAGAAAGTAGTTAATTCTAGTCAGGTTTTTTGGAGTTTGTAAATTATTATTTTGTTTTTTTCACTGTTTAGAGAGAGAAGTATGTGGGATATGTTTTGGATGTACTAGTAGTGGCAACTACCACGTGTTTATTGACCTTTTTAAACATCACTGACAAGAAAAAGCATCCAAAAGCTCTTCATACGATAAAACTAGGTTGGAACTTACTTTTTTTCTTTTTTTTTTTTTTTTTTCTAACAAAAGAGCAAATGATACACCTATTTTGTACGTTATGAATGTTCATCAATTAAAAAAAATGACAGTATATGTACTTGTGTCCTATATCGTTGTGGGTTTTGTCGTCTTATAGCCTTTATGTTAATTTTTTTACGTTTTAATCTTGAATCGAAATTAGTTTTTTATATGTTAAGTTGTAAATTATTAATGTAAATATTCATATAGAAGACAGTTAAAAAGTTAAATCAATAATTAAAACAAAGTAAAAATGTCGTTTATTTTAAGAGGATGTTCGATTGGTCCACATGAGTTGAAAAACTAGGACTATTTTGATCGGAGTTTAGTTAAGTTAAGTTGAGTTTTAGAATTAGTCTTTCAATTAATTGGAGTTAAAAAGTGTTAAAACTTAAAATATGTTTTTTTTTTAAATCAATATGGATGTTATTTTCATTTGTCTTAAAATTCTTTATAATTTATTAAAAAACTCATATGAACTAGAAATAACAAAATTATGGATTTTGAAAGTTAAATTTTTAAGTTAGAATTTGAATTATATAAAATAAAATTAAGTTGAATTAAAAAAAAAAAAAAGACAAAAAAATAATTGGAGTTGGATAATTTAAATGGTTACAATAAAGGCTGCTAAGTTACTTCAAAATTAAAATGTTTGTTTTGTCCACTCTTGGCAAATCATCTCATTATTTTTTTTAATATTATTTTTTTTATTTTATTTTTTTGCTCTGACATGGTGATAGATAATGAATTCTGATCCCTTTTTTTTTTTTTTTTTTTTTATTAATATGATACGTATCATTTTCTTTAACAAAAACGTAGGAAAAAAAATTCATTTTTTTGCTTCTTCTCTTTTCTAGGGTGACAATGAAATTGATACTCGGGGTAATGATAATGTTTTCCCATGTGGTTGAATTTGATAATATAATATTCTATCTTGTTTTTAATTTTGCACTAATAATGTTAAAGTTAGCTCAAATTATTTGTAGAAAGACATAGTTTACCATCATGATAGAAGTAATGGTTCTCTCATAGATAAATCTCAAAGGCAGTACATATTAATGTTTAATTTTTCAGACATTTGAGAATAATTAACTTTGATAGTTTTTCCCCCTTAATAAAAAGTTTTGTTTGGCGGGCTACTCTCAATTAGAAAAATAAAACCAATAATTTCAATTTTGTATAGAACGAGATGACAAAAAACAAGATGGGGGCGAGTCTGCCCCCCGCCCCCTATATCTTATCCCTATGTTCCCCCGAAAAATAAAATAACATAAAATAAAATTTACCCCCACTTAATTAATTATTTAAGGCGAGGTCAAGATGTGGGTCGGGATTAGAGAAACCGCACAACCTCATAACCTTACCTATTAAGCCGTTGAAGTTTAACGGTACAATTAAAAAAAAATTCGAAGAAAAATCATTAAATCAAATAGAAAATTTAGCAAAATAACCACTAATTTCTCATAAAAACAAAAGTAAAATCTAAAAACTACATTTACTCTAAGCTTGCGTTTGGACATCGGGTTTGAATCTAAAAATTTCAACTCAGTTTTTGTCTTTTCTAATAAATCAACAAAAAATCATATATTTTTCAAAAAGTCAACTAACTCCAACCTAAAAATTATATTCCAAACTGATGCACCAAAAATATCCTAAAAGTAAGAAACTAATTTCCTAAAATTCAATGTAAAAAAGGAAAAAAGGAACTGAAATCTTCAAACCATCCAATTGGATTGTAAGTGTAAACCTAAGTTTTTCATCTCAGTTTTTGTCTTTTTTGAAAAGCCAACAAAATTTATAACTAGTTTTAAAATGTCAACCAACTTCAATATAAAAATTTCATCTCAAGCTCGTGTTCCAAACGGAGGCATATTGTAATCTATGTAATGTATATATTTATATACAAGAGTCGGGAATAACTTCCCCACCCCCCTCGCCTCCGACTCGGATACCAAGCCTATGTTTGGAAGGAAGGAAAGAAAACAAGAGGGAAAGGAAAAGTGTAAGTGAAAGAAATAAAATAAAGAAAATATTTTAGTTTTCCTTCAAGTTGTTTGGTAGAAAGGAAAGAAAGACAATAAAAAAGTTATACAGTTACTCTAATATCCACTTATTTGTATGATTTTAATTTAAAAATAGAGACAAAATTGTAATTCTAACTAACATAATTAAGTTAAGTGGGATTAGAGAAACAGCACATCCTCATACCTTAGATTTTCTTTTCCATCCAATGTTAGAGAGATAAAATTAGATGGGCTCCATTAGATTTTTTTTCCACCATATTTTCTTTCCATCCTTTCTTCCCTCGTATCAAACAAACACATTTTCATTTTCCATTCAATTTTCCCTCCCCCCACTTCCTTCCTTCCTATTTTCCATCCTACCAAACTAAGCATAAATTTAACCTCCATACGCATACGCATTCCATGGATGATGATTACGTCAAGTAGTGAACTGATCCTTGTCAAGTTCTCTAATCATATAAGGTATATTCTCTATTTATATATCCCTTTGCTTAGACAACACAAATGAGATTCAACAAGCTCAAAAGTATTCTTCACTTCTGATTCATTGCAACTTCTATGATGCAAATGTAGATTACAGAGGTAAAATAAAAGATGGTGATATAAAAAAAATATAAAAAAAAAAAATTTATAGCCCAACTGGGCAAAGAAAGCCAATCTGAAATAGTTTTCTTTTCTTCTTGACCATGTTGTTCCTAAATCCAATCCAAGCTCATCTGTACGGAAGCAAAACGCTTTCCTATCAAACCCGCTGCCTATCTGCTCTCTCGCAGGAACAATTTTTCTATATTCCACGACATAAACCGAAGATGCACACTACTTTTACAAATAAATACCAAAGATGGTAGAAACGCAAAGAAGAAAAGCAATCCCAATATTCGAAACCGATCACCAAGAGCGAATTACGACTATCGACGACCATTTGAGGAGCTGGGAGTTGAGAAGTTCACCCCAAAGATACTTATCTCCGGTTTCAAGTGAAACCAACTCTATCAGCCATGCTGAATGTATGTGCTGTTCAACAAATGAAGCTTTTTCAACAATGGTAGGTAAAATTTTACTTGATCGGTCTCACAAAAAGTAATCTGGTGCGGGTTTTTTGGCAGGTGCCCCTCTCGATTCCTGCAATTTTCATCACAATCTTTTAAACACAACAGCCTTGACTATGATAAACATACCCGTTTTGATTTACTACATGATCAATTAAGAATATCCAGTTTTAGATACCATAATTCTCAAAATCCAGACTATTCAGAATCGTTCATTACTTTGGTCTGTTTCGAGTAAAA
This sequence comes from Ficus carica, assembly GCA_009761775.1. Taxonomy (NCBI): domain Eukaryota; kingdom Viridiplantae; phylum Streptophyta; class Magnoliopsida; order Rosales; family Moraceae; genus Ficus; species Ficus carica. The sequence goes on from VYVB01000515.1 coordinate 172,829, forward strand.
ATTTATATATACAAACCTGTGGAGCAGCATCAAACACACGAAACTGCTTATTAAGATTCTCATCCAGTTCAAGAATTGCAGCCACGTTACCACATCTGCAAGAAATGCAAGATAGCAATGAGAATTTGGAACTCTAAAACAGAGGAACGAGGTTAAAAATTGCTAACATTTACCTGTAACAGTAATTTGGAGCTGACCACACTGTAACTATCTGATTGTTGAACATCCACTTATATCCTTCCATAACTAACTGATGGGCACGGCATATGTAATCAATGTTATTTGAGTGGTTAAATGATGTAACCACGCTGCCACCAAAGAGGAAACCAGCACCACGGGGACTCAGACCCCAACCGTCAACAATATCCTCTGGATCTGACCATAGTAGGTCACACATGGCACCGTCATGAGGTACTTCTTGCTTCCGGTCAATGATGCGTATCTGTCACACGAGAACATGTCCATAATCATTTTACATTAAAAAAAAATAAAGCTTAAGAAGAAAAAACTAGAGAAATTGAGGAACGAGTCTTCTGACCTGATCCAAAGTTGAAATGGCTGGGGAGAGACCACCATGAACACTGAAAACTTTGTTCTCAATGAGAGCTGACAGACTGTAATTAAAAACCAAAGAAAATCAAAACTTGTAAAAGAAGGGTCCCATCTGAACTTTACGTGTCACAATTATTCTGGTAAAAAGATCAACCGATGATTAGAATCATGCACAAAGGAACTAGAACACTAAGGTGTCCAATGATCCACCCATATCCCCATGATCCACCCATATCCCCATT